>CYKH01001429.1:0-39755 GCA_001460835.1 Bodo saltans
GCAGCGACCAGCAGCGAAGTCTCGGCAATCCACGGCGGGGACCGGCGAGCGCAAAAAAAAAAAACTTCCCCGAGCATTGGCGGCGAGGCGAAGGGACGCCACAGCACTAAGCTCGGCGGCAGACAACGTTGTTTGTGGAATGGACCAAGTTGCTTCCGAAGGTGCCAGCAGGAAAACGAGGCTTGATTGTTCTCGACGTCTTCGCTGCTCACCGCTGCGATGAAAGCGTGAAGCGTCTGAAAAGTCTCAACTACGACATTGCGTTTATTCCTGGCGGGTGCACGTCAAAGTTACAGGTGCACGACGTGTATGTCAACAAATCTTTCAAGACAGAAATGACCAAGTGGCACGCAGAACTACGAGCGAAACAAGGCAGCGCGGACCCAGTGTCGCGAAGCGCGATAGGTCAGCAAGTCGGAAAGATCAACGAAGAACCAAGCATTCGAGCACTCCTCCTTCGCGGTATGAAAAAGCTGATCATCGAACCTATGAACGAGGTTGACGAGGACCCTGCGACTTCGGAAAAGCTGCACGATGATTTGCAAGTGCAGATGTCGTGTGACCAGGAGTTCGCTGACACCCTCGGAACGACGACGTGATTGAGATCGACGATGAAGTTGACCCAGTCAAAGTGCACGAGGTGTCTGACGATGATCTACATCGTCCTTTTGACCCTTTTTGAGGATACGTCCAGGACGATATAGACGCGGTCGTACGGTAATTTTTTGTGTTTCGTTGGCTCGCTTGTTTCCCAGCAACGTTTTGTTTTTGTGCTCGGATTTCTAAAAAAACGGATTTCTAAAAAAAATGGGCTTCGACGTTTGTGTCTCGATGCTGCACAAAGCATCCTTCAACCGCTCCATTGGCGGTTATTTTTTTTCTCTAAATTAGCCACAATTTGAACTTGACGAAAATGTGCGGCACGCAAATTCATGCAAAAAAGTGCCAGCGAAGTTGTCGAAGAGACGCAGTGAGTCAGCACACTGAAAAAGAAACGAGAAAGCCTTCTGAATAAATTTCGTGCCCTCAAAATTTTTTCCGCCCGCTTTTCGAAAAAAATCAGGGTGGGAATAGTTGACTGAACGGTCTTTACATACAATGTCACCACAGTTTAGCATCCCAACCGACTCGGGAAGTCTTGAGGCTAGCGGGGCTTTTCTCGAGCCGGAGGAACTTAGACAAACAATCAAAGAGCCAATGCGATTTACGATCCACAAAAATTACCAAGAAAATGACACGATTTATTGTTCTTCTTTATTACAACGTTTCATCACCGCACACACGGAAGAGCCCGGGAGTTCCCCCACAGCCGATAATGACCACCACCCATACTATCTACGTTTTGTCGTTGCCATGGTCATGCTCGGCCTGCTTCCAACTGCGTGCATTGCGGTTCCGTTTTGCCCCATCTGGCACTGCGAACGGCGACACACAGTTTGCAACCACCAACGACCGAGAGTGCGTTCCATTGTCGGGGGTAGCACTGTACTGGTCACTTTTTTTGTTCCTCGGGCAGCTCACTGTGATTCCTTTTTTTGTCGGACTTCTACACTGCAAGGTAATTGACGGAAAAGGGGTGAGAAGCAGTGTATAAATGTCCGATGGTACGTTAAGGAAAATGCAAACGCTCCCAGCGGAAAAAAAAAAGATGCGAACGTCGTCGTCTGCTGGTTCAAATGCTTGAAGTCACAACAAAGAAAGTCACCAAACGGGGCTTTTCTGATTATGACATGAGCTGGAGGAACTTAGCCAAAAAATCAAGAACCAAATGTGATTTATGATCCACAAAAATTACCAAAGACAATGACGCGATTTATATATCTTCTTTCTTTTCTTTTCTCTTCCGTCCCCATGAACTGAGAGAAGACGAAAACCAAGCAACGTTTCATCACCGCACACGGAAACAGAGCGGCGATAATGACCACCAGCCCACTGCAACGTTTTGTCGTTGCCATCGCCATGCTCGGCCTGCTTCCAACAGCGTGCGTTGCGGCGGTTCCGTTCGCCCCATACGGCACTGCAAACGGCGACGCACAGTTGAATTCAACCGACCGACTTTTCGGACCGTATTCCCTCCCCACTCCAATGCCCACGGATAACGGAACAGTATCGCAGTACTACGTTTGCACGACCGGCGGAATCTTTTTCAAGACGTTCTCATACGCGGGCTTAGTGTATTCCTACAAGAACTATTCCAACACCTATGGTCCCATGATAGGCGCTGCGACCTCGCACATGCACAATGCGGGTAACGGGTACTACCACCGCACCATCAGCGGTCCCGGTGCAGCTTTGGACGCTTTGTGGTCGGATGTGCTACCGGGTGGCATACCGATTGTGCCGACTGCTGGGCTTGTTTTCACCGTTGACAACTCCTACCTGTACCCCTCGACGACTTCCCTTGTCTCAGCGCAAACGATTGTGTTGTGGAACAGCACGAATACCTTGATGCTGTTTCGAATCAAAAGCGTTACGTACACAAGCACTGCAGTCGTTGCTTACGGTGGCTACCTTGGCCCGAGTACCAAGTACGAGATCCCCAACGCCGCGACGACGTGGGCCTCGTCGTCCAACACGGGCGTCAACGGTCTGTATACTGTTCTGATGGATCTCCCTGTTCAAGCTCCTCAAGCTCCGCAACCCTCCAAGACGGCGGCGCCCTCGCGAACTGCAACCGGCCCAACGCCATCGATGTCGCATTCGCAGTCGCTATCGCCAACAGCATCCATTCTTGTGTCTTTCACCAAGTTGACGCCTTCCCTGTCGCTCTCACCCACCACGTCATCATCGAAGTCTTTGTCGAAAACGTTACTTCCCAGTGCAACGGCCCAGAGCCCTTCGCTGTCGGTCTCACAATCCCCCTCGCCATCGATGTCATCATCGCACACTGTCGCGCAGAGTGTAACAGTGAGCATTTCTGAATCTTCCTCGATGTCACTTTCGAAAACGATTCCGCGAAGTGCATCTGCGGAGAGTCCGTCACTTTCGGCCTCACAAAGTAAGTCGTCGATGTCGTTGTCGCACACTGTCGCGCAGAGCGCAAGTGAAGAGAGCATCTCCGAATCCTCCTCGAAGTCATTGTCGCAAACGATTCCATCAAGTCTCACAGCGCAGAGCCCTTCGCACTCCGCTACGCACAGTGAGTCGTCGATCTCGTTCTCTTCTACCTCATCTGAGACGTTAAGTCCGAACATCACATCCACACGGACGTTACATCGCACCTTATCCAACTCATCATCGCTGTCACGAAGCGGCCCAACCAAATCAGCTTCTGCATCCCACTCACGCACGTTGCGTGTGTCCCCTTCACCGTCTCGGTCGCCACCAACGGCGTCTCACTCTTTGAGCTCGTCTGACAAGTACGAAGCGGATGGGGCAGGGTGGCAGACTGTCGTGATGATTGCGGTTCCGGGGATTGCGGGGCTCGCGATTGTGCTTGGTGCAATTCTTGCGGTGAAGCACGTTTCCGCAGGTGTCACTATGACTTCTGCTGCGGCGGGGGCTGCTGGAAGCCTCCCCCCTCCCCCCCCTCCCGCAACTTCCTCGCTCCCATTCTAATCTTTTTTTTCCCTTTGAACTGAGGCAATTGCGTTAAGACTGGTTAAAGTCCCAACCCAACCCTTGCTACGCGCGCTGCAATGTAAACAAAACAAAACAAAACAGAAAAACAACAAGCAAACACGACATGATGAATAAAATGCGGTTGAGTGATGACCGTTTCACGGTTGAAAAACATGAAGGCATTGCAGCGAGTGCTAATATTTTTGAAAGTCATCAGTCTTTTCCAGCTGAAGGGTTTTATCAGCTGTTGCAAGACCTCGCCCTTTCACATCTTCCATTGAGCCTTTACTCTGTTTGCACGCGTTCTCCCTTTTCCTCTTCTACACCCTTTCCTGATTTTTTTCCTCGAACTGCCGCACTTGCAACAACAAAAGATAAAACCGAAAACTGCTCGTGTTGTTTTGCCGCTCTGAGTCATACTTTTGTTTGAACTTTGTTTTTTGACGTGTTTTTTTTTTTTTTGCAGCTCTCAAGTTCCCACTGTGTTTCACTTTTCCAACTCCGCACCAAAAACTTTCGAGCGCAAAGTGGCATTTTCTCCCAGAATTACCACAGAATTTCCTGCAATGCAAAACGTCCTTTAAGCTGATGAAGGGCCCAAGCAGCGTTGTTTTTTTACTCTTTCTTTCGTTGAAGAATCTCCGCTTCATTTTTTTAAAAATCATACACAAATATATTTTTTTCCCGTTGTGCATTATTTTTTGTTTTCCCCGAAAAAGACTGCAGGACCTTGCTTACTAGCGCTTTTACTATCACCAAGCCCATCTTTTTCACAACAAACAACCAAGCGCGCACAAACGCTGATTCGTTGATCAACTACGTGATTATTTCACACCTCAAACTGTTTTCCCAACGTACTCCCTACAACCACTTCTGCAGCGGTCTTTTTTTTTCTCCCCCTTTTCCTTTTCCTTCTCATTTTCCTTTTCCTTTTTTTCCCTTTTCCTTTTACCACTTTTCTTTTCGTTGTTTGCTGAAATAGGAGTTCCGAACTTACAGCTGCTCCTTGCAGCTTCTTTTTTTCCCCCCCCTCCGAAAAGAAACGAAATTTTGCCCAGCGTTTGATTGAGACAAATAACATTTCATATCAGCGACCGTGGAAGCGTTTGATTGCTCGGTGCAAGAGATCCGACGAAAAGATGCGCGGATCCCGGTAGTGAGCAGGCAGCAAGAAGCAGTAGAGAGAAAAAGTTAACCACAACACAATTTCAATGAACAGCTGTGGAAAAGAGGCGTTGAAGTGACTCAAAAAGAAAATAAGTAAGTAAGAATGAGCGAAAACAAAATACAACAGTGAGAAGGCAACAAAAACACATCTTTTTCGACTCAGAAGGAGAACAAGCGCATCAAAACAAACAAACAAAAAATTATGTGTCAAATTAACAGAAGTTACCAACGCGGTACCAGAAATGAACAACGTGTTTTATTTCCACTACATTTTTCCTCTACAACGATAGTGCACAACGATGTCTGTGGTATTGCCTGTTTTTTTTCTTTATCAGAGAAATCAGTCGAAACGTCCTAGCTGGTGAATGTCCCTTGCCCAACAAGAAAACAAGAAGAATGCCGCCAAACGGCGCGCTAAGGTTCAGTTCAAGGTCGTTCAACAATCCTACGAAGACAAGGACTACGAAGATGCACCAAAGCCGGTTCTCGTCCCTGCAGGACTTGCAGACCAACGCTACAAGAAGCGCAGAAAGGACCACCCTGCGTTTGTCTTTGCAGAAGATATGCCGGAGGATTACACCAACAAGCGCAACATGCACATGGCGGATGACACTCGACCCGGCGATGTGAATTTATTCGAGGACGAGGTCGAGGAGGAGTTCGATGAAACCTTTATTCACGACATGATGTACGGCGAGGTGGACGACGACGACGACATGTTCGACGACGAGGAGGATATGGAGGATGAGGAATACCCAGAGCACGACCCTGCTGAGATGAACCGTGCCATCGATAAGCAATACGCGAAGATGATGCGCGAATTTGAAGTCGATGAAGAGATTAACCTGCGACTCCACCTGCTAGGGGCATGCGTACCCGGCAACCTCTAGCCAGTCATATACAGGCGTGAGCTTCTCAAGCATGGCTATCACTGGTGGTGGGGTGCTCTAATTGCTGCGGCTGCACCTGCTAGGGGCATGCGTACCCGGCAACCTCTAGCCAGTCATATACAGGCGTGAGCTTCTCAAGCACCTCCTGGTGCGGCCTATGCTGTACCTGTGGTTGCTTGGCTTCTCTAACAAAGGTCTGATTCACCAACTGAAGATGTTGGCGCACAGAAACCGAATTTTTGATGCAGACGGTAATGGTGTGTTTGTCACGACGTTGCTGCCGGATAAGCAGGCGAGATTTATGGCGGAGTTCAAGCGTGAAACCGACGAGATCCGGGCTAAGGCGCGAGAGGCTGTGGAGGAATCGAAGCGTCGCCGTGAAGCTGCAGGCGCTAACGACGAAGAGGAGGCCCCAGACGCAATACCAGTGGGAGGTGATGATGGCGTCGTTGCAGGAAGTGATATGACAGAGGCCATTGGGTTCCGTGGCAATAAAGTGGACGGGGCGTATGACGTGGTGGAGATTATTCAGAAGGAGCGATTCGAGGCGATTCGACGCGGAGACGATTCTTTCCACATACTCTACGCTGTACAACCACCCGAACGTGATTGCCGCAGCTCGCAAGAAAATCAATCCTAACAAAGCCGTAGCCATCGAACGCAAGCGTCAGCAAGAAGAGCGTGCAGCAAAAATGGCAATTCAACATAAAACACCCGAGGATATTGCAGCGCAACAAAAACAACAGCGAGACAACGAAGCAATGGAGGATGAAGAGGAGGAAGATGACGGCGCTATTGGCCGCGCAAATGAACTTGGCATTGATTTGTCGGTCAGACCGAAAGATGAATCGGCCGAAGAGAAGAAACTTCGACGTCAGTTAGTCAAACAAATGCAACGCGAGAAGCGCATGCAAAAGAAGGACCTCAAGACTGTGTATCATGATGCGGCACTGAGCAGCGCGGCGAATGCGCTAGTGAGCAAGCAGGCACGTGTTCAAGCATCCCTTACGATTGGCAAGCGCTAAACAAAGAAAGAAAGCGAAAACGAGTAAAAACAGGGAAATGAGCTCCATCACCAGTGCAGATGGTCGACTGAGTCTCTTCAACGAGGTCAGACACACAAAACCCCCTCTCAAACAGACAAAAAACAAAAACCAAAAAAAAAAGGTGAGTGAGAAGAGCGAAGAAACCGTGCGTAATTCGTTTTTGTTTGCAGTTTCAGCCGATTAAACAAAAAAAAGTTCAATTTAATCACAATACCCCAAAACGCAGCAGACGCGTTTGCAAGTGCCTTGTCAGAAATGCATCGTCGTGTTGAATGACTTTGATACGATTTGCCTTTTTACTGTTTACGTTTAAGAACGAAGGGGGTGTTGAGAGAAAAAAAATATAGGTCTCGAACAAAGGGGTAAACATATGTCAGATGGGGTTAGGCAAAACGACGACGACGAGGTCAACGTGTACCGCCAGGTAGTGGAGGCACAGAAGCATCAAATTGACATGTACGCATCGCTAGTCGCCCAACTGGAAGCGCAATTGTTGACTTCACGCCAAACGACGACGGGTAACCACAACCCTGCTCCAAAGGATCAAGTCATCGAAGTCACAAACGGTGTTGATCATGAAGAGGCACGCGTCTCCTCCTGCACCGAGCAGGAGGTGGAGGAGGCATTGAAAAAAGAAGTCCAAGTGTCAGGTGCAGAAAACGTAGCATCATCATCATCATTTTCTGCAGCATCAGCAGCAGCAGCAGTAGTAGCTCTGCCACCGCCGCCGTCGCTTGCCCTTTGGAAAGCGACTCCGACGGTGGTTGAGGAACCATTCATCACCACGAACGTTGCTGCGGCCCACCGATCTACCTCTTCAACAGTAGTCGAACAACATCATACTGCGCACAACAGGAAGGACCCAACAACAACAACCGTTACGGAATATTATCCCCCATCCTCTGGTGACGTCCTGTTGTCACCGATACGAGGGGACGACGTTGATGACGACGAGGGAGGCGGCTCCTCATCATTCTCTCCCTTACAGAGGACAATGCCGCCACCTTCAGCACTACCACCACCACCACTGCCACTATCATCGTCATCGACAACATCTCGTGTTGTCCGTCTGGAGGATACTGCAGCGTCGCTGGATGCTGCAGTGTTACTTCATGCTGCATTTGTTGAGTCAGACCCGTCCTCTCCCATCGCACTCAATGATAGCAGAAGTGGTGGTGCCGCAACAACAGACCGCCGTGCTAGTATCACGTCGATACCCTCGTCACCATCAGTTTATTATTATGATCAACAACATCAGTTACCAACGCCAACGAATGCTGCTACTACTGCTACTTCTACGACGCGTGGTAGTAGGAGACGAACCGCCGACATGGATGCGTACTCAGAAACTGCGGATGATTCACAGACTGCGCCGACTGACCGACGACTTGATCGGCGGTCAGGAACTTTTAGTGGGAGCCAGCATCTGCACAAAACGGAGCGTGCCCCAGCAAGAGCAACAACCACAGCAACAGCATCCACCAATCAGCAAATGCAGCAGCAGCAGTGGCACTCATCAGAGCACCACCATCGCCAGGCGCAGCATCTGGTCGCCTCGCCCAGAGCTTCACAGGAGGGAGGGTTCATGCGTAGCCCATCATCCGCTTCAGCGCTGCAAAATTATCATCATCGTGATCCACTGCAATTGCAACAACCCCTGCCCCCTCCGTCAGACTGCGCATCTGACACCACAACTTTCGACTTTGTCGAGACGCCGAGTGGCGCTGTGAGTCGAGAAAAGTACGTGGCAATCAAGGCAAAGTATTTTAACATCAAAGAACAGCTTGACCAGTGTCGCCTGCAACTGCACGCCGTCACGCGCACATCCGAGATGAGAATGCAACACATGCAATCGTCGTGGTCGTCGCTGTGGACGCAGCAAGCGCTTGATAGGGGACAGTGGAGAACAGTGGTGCGTATGTGCCCAGAAGGAATTGTCACGAGTCAACAGCAACGAGTAGGAGGGAAAGGGCCGACATCTGTGCCGTCGCCATCGTCTGCTGCGTCATTGGAACTGCATTTAGAAGAGGGTCAACGACCAGGGAGTCTTCCTGCTTCGGCTGGGGGCGCTTTTGGAGGCGCCTCGGCAACGATGCTGACTCTTGGAAACGACAGTGACAGACGTGCTCGTGTCGATCAACTTATTCGTCGCTCGGTAAGCAGCTGGGATGCGGCAAAGTCAATTGTCGGGCAGGAGATGCCCATATGCCAATGCGGCGGCAGCACGATGATTGTAGTGCATGGCCCGAGAGGCACGGGAAGGGCTTCCGCCGCGCACGACATCGCTGTCGCTTCGCTCGCTGCCATGGGTTCTGTTGCGGTGGTGCAAAGCCGAGGTGCAGGCGAGAGTCATCATCAACAAAATAAGTTCGAAACGAGTTCTGTTCGTGTGACGGCCATTGTGTGCGATATGGACGATGCGTGGGCACTTCCTTGCCGTGCTGACGATGTGTTTGGCGCGTCATATTCTTCCTCCTCCCGACCAAGCCACCATCAAAGTCTTGAGCAGATGGCTGCCGCTGTCATGACGCCACTGTTTCATGAGAGACGAGCCAAGTACAGCAGCTGCCATCTACTCGTGCACATCGATATGTTTGTTAGTCTGTCATCTTCTTCCTCTCCGCTACGATCTACAGGGGAAAGAAGATCTCCTTCACAACAACCGTCGTCGGTGATGTCTTCTTCTTCAGAAACGCAAAAGCCGTTTAGCCGCTTGGTAGTGGTCGACTTCACGCCGTTTGATGACGGCATCGACAGTGACGACGCAGGGCGGAATGCAATCGCCGCCGTGTTACCGTTGGTGATGTGGCAGCGTTCCTCATTTTTCACGCGGCACCAGCAGCAGCAGCAAGGAGCCACGTCATCGTCTCCCTCGGCGTCACCGCAGCGAGGCACGCAACAGCAGCAGCATGCTACCGCCAACGGTTTTGAATCTGGCTCTCCTGCGGTCAACCTTATGCATGCATTCATGTCTGAGCGCCACGTGACCCAAGCGGTGTTTGTCGCCCTCACATCGCCCCTCCACTCCGCAGCGCTGAGTTGGAAGACCATCTCCATGGCAGCGAAAATAAAGCAAGCGGCGTCACGCCGTGGTTCGAAGCTGACGACAAATGTTTCGATGGAGGACGCTGGCGGTGCTTTTATGCCAAGCACACCCGCCCGCGACGAGACGAGCTTTTACCAGCACCCCCAGTTTGGCTCAACGTCAAGGGCTCGTGGTGATGGTAGTGTCGTCGATGAAACAGATGTCAGCCGCAGCGGGGCAGCAACGCGGCATTATCATTTGTTCGACGCTGACGTGACTGGTGTCTTGCAGTGGGACTCTGTCATTTGATTGGAAAGGACGCTCACATTGAAGTGTTGTACAGTTTTTTCTTATCCTTGACTCGAATTGTATTCCTTTGAGTCAGCAAATTCCCTATTATTGTTCCAAACATAATTTTTTCTGTGTTTTGTCTTTTCCTTTTCGTTAAGGCTTGTTACATCTCATCACAAATCAACCCGCAAAATTCACAGTTCAAAATCAACACACATGGGAAACGTATTCAGCTCCTCATCCTCGTCGTCGCCTCATAATTCAACACCACCGACGATGCCACCGGCAATGCCACCTGCGATGCCAGCGGCGACAGCGGCCACTTTTCCTCCACCGCCGCCTCCGCCTTCACCGCCGCAAATTCATCAGTTCCAAATGAATCGTTTCGACATGGAGCACATTGTGTTATTTGAACCTTATAAACCTCCTCCGCTCAATGCCCAACATCGTGTTCGTTTCCGTAACGATGACGAATACAATGAGTTTCGAAAAACTCTTTCAGCAACGTCACCATTTCCGTCACCGCTGAATGACTCGACTCGACGGTCGGGGTCCAAAGTGCGCGATCGTGAATTTGTGTTTTCGGACACATGGGAGAGCTTGAAGCAATCGGCCATCCACAAGCTAGGCTTCAAGTTCACATACTTTGTCCTGTACTCACCGGGACCTCCTCAGGACGAGAATAACGTGTCATGTTACACAGAGATATTCTCCTGGGTGGAGGGTGAGGAGAGAGGAGACGTGTTGCATGCTCGATTGCAAGCAGAGATTATGTCCAAGGGCGGGGCGATGTGGTACGTGCACACCTTTTGGGAAGCCCCTCCTCCGTCTTGCGAAGAAGAAAACGACTCGGTGAAATATTTTTTCACAATGCGGCTGAGCGCCGGCTGCCCTACGACAGTGAAGGTCTTGCCAAACGGGAGCGAGAAAACGGCGGTGTTTTGGCCATTATTGGACTCCGTGATGTGGCAGACATTGCGTTTGTACCGGATTACAGGAAATTCAACAAACGACCACCAACCTCATCGCCACCATGCGACGGGCCGATCGCCGAGTCCTCCTCCTCTCCTTGTTGACCCTTGGTGTCCTCCTCCTTTGCCGTTTGCTTACGGCGTGCACTGCGAATGTGTGTTGTCAGTAGCGTACTCCCTCACAACAGTTGAGGGCGCATTCGTGGAAGATGCTGTGCTGGCTGTGGAGCGTTGCTCTCACCAAGTTCTCTTTGTGCGCACACGACACATCTTTCACGCAGAGCTGTGCCGCCACCAACATCAACAGGAAGAATGCGATGATGATGATGATAACGTTAGGGGAGGATACCACTTGGACGTGTGGTGTTCGAAAGCCCCTCATCTTCGGTTGCTACATGGGAAGACCTCTCAACAGTTGCGCGAGGAGATGGTCCGTTGCCTTGGCGATCTTGTCGACGACGAAGTTGGTGACGATGAAGATGCTGACGGTGTTGTGGGGCCACCGCTGGTGGTGCTGAGATTTCAGCGGGACACGAAATGCGACGCAACAGAAAGAGAAGAAGGTTCGTTGGAGGGGCTGCTCCGTTACATCGAAGATGACAGCGCTCGGTCATTCACGGCTGCTGCTGCCGCATCAGCTGCGAGCACATGCGGCGGTGGATCGTGGGGGTTACCAAGTATGTTGGGAGCTGTGAGTCCGTGTGTTGTTCGGCCGTACCTCCCCCCTGCTGCGCATCATCGCACGACGCAATCGAACACAGAGGCCGAAGTGGATGATGAGGAGACTGAGGATGCAGACGACGGTTCATGCGAAGAAGGAGCCGATGATGCGACTGGTGCGGCAGCTGTACCAACAACGGCGGCATCATCAGGAGATGTGGCCACGAACAACAAAGAAGAGCTGCGTGAACAATCGAACTCCTCCGTTTTCGATGTGCGACAACAACCACGTGATGAGAACGGGGCAGTGCAGAAATTGCATCACATCGACAAGGAGGTGCCATCAACCACTACCGTCGACGACAACATCCTTTGCCGAAATTCCATCCCCCCTACCGAGGCCGCGATGCCGACAAGCGACTCGTCGTCCACCACGTGGCCTCGTGAGTTTATGTGGCTTCGCTCGGAGGATATTGCGACTCAGTCGCCCCTTGTGAAGGAGGAGGCAACTACCCCTGCAATTGAATCCGTAGAAATGGAGAGAGCGGTAAATTCTCCACAGGCGCACAAGATGATGTACGAGAGTACCAGTGCATCACTGAAACGCGCCTCCAACGACAGGGATCTTTCATTTTCTTCGGTTGGAATCGCGCGAGACGTGAGCCCAATTTTGCCACTGGGCGGCACCAACGGGGAGATCAACGAAAGTTTGTTCAGTGTCAACGAAGTAGTGGCACAACTGGAGTGTTGTCTTCACACATCACCACCGCATGATGTTGTTGTGCCACCAGCACAATATTCACCACCACCACCATCATCGGAATCCTCAACGCCAACATCGATGGCAGCAACGAATTCATCATCTTTTCGTCCACAACATTTGTCTGTCACACAGCTGCCACCAATGTCGTCGTCGCCCCGCTCCTCGGGCTCAGCTTATGGTGGACAAGAGATTCTGCGAAAGAGTCTCCAGAGTCACCAGAACGTACCCACCGAAGTCACTGTGATGTGCCAATGTGGGTGTGTGTTTGTCGTGATTCCTTCACGCACGAGCAACACAGCAACTCACAACAGCGCTCACAGCAGAAGAAGCACCGAGGCAGCGCTTACTGTTCCTCCACACGACGCAGCAAATTCAGACGACAGCGCCAGCAGATTAGTTGTTGGAGTGACGAATGAACGTTACTGGAAGCGTCGTGGTTGCGCTGGTTTGAAAAGGGTGCGTGAGGGGCATGATTACATCAGTGAGGAGGCCGCAACAGCAACATTATTGTATCAGCAGCAGCAACAAGATTTCTTGCATCAACACCACCACCAGCCACCAACAATTTCAGATGACCGTCCTAGCTCCAAGTCGATTGCTGCAACAGCTGCGCTTCCCCTAACTGTCAATGAGTCGCCGATGCTCTTTCCACCGACACCACAAGTCGCCGTGCACAATGAACGTGACGATAGAGCGAGACAACACGTTACCACGCTCCATAAACCCCAACAACATCGAGCTGCCGCCCCAACTTCTCGTCATCCAGGCCAAACACGACAGCCTCGAATCAATCAGATTACCAGCACGACGATGCCAAGGACAGTTCACTTACAAGGAACGAGAGGGATGGTTCTTCCGTCCCCGGATCTTCGCAATGCATTTGACTCCCCAAGTGCTGTGCATTTTTCACCACCGCCATTAATGGCGCAACGTACGAGAGTGTGGAATCGCTCTTCTTGACTGCGTTTTTTTTCCAAGTCTTCACATTTTCCCTTACAACGAACTGTTTTGTTTTGTTAGTCTTCAGTTAATGCTCGCCCCCGTGCAACTCGTTCAAAAAACACCTCTCAATGTTCTTGTCGTCACGCGCCGTCGCTCCTACTCTCCTACTCGCATTTGCTCATATTTGGTTGGGGGATAGAGAACCAAAGGAAAACACACACTTCTTTATCAAAGAACACACACTTCTCTTTTAAAGAAGAACACACACTCATTATTATTATTGTATGCTGCGACGATTAGCCAGACCGCTTGGAGTGAGCAGTGCACCGTCGCTGCTTGCTGCATCTTGGAGTTCGTTAAGAAGAAGCTGCGATGTTGACGAGAATGATGCGAGAAGAGAACTCACTTTCATTATTTCCTCGTCCTCGATGACAAGAATGAAGAAGAGCGTTCACCCGACCAACGCGTTGGCAGCTGTGCGATGGACTCACAGCAGCGCTACTGCTACTGCTGCTGGTGCAGCGACCACCGCCTCAGCAGCGTCGTCGGCGTCGCCGTTCATTTCTGTGAAGGACAGCATGAGCAGATCGTACAAACTCAGTGCGGTTCTGGAGAATACAAACCATGGTGTTGTGCTAGGGAAACAAGAAAACACATCCACATACTCATTCGTCGGCTTTGAGGGAGTGCCTTTCCTAAAAGTAGCGGAGTGCGTGATGCAAGTTCCGGTGGAGCATCGAACGTTCCACGCGATCTGCGGTCGGATGTCAGTGCCTTGCGATTTTTTCGGCGACATTGATTTGCCCCTCACCACATCCACTGCAAGTATCGAAACAATGATTCTCACAGCTCTGCGCCGAGTTCAAGAGGAGGTCTCCGCTGCAACGCTCAGGCAGCATCCTTCGTGGTCTGTTGGTCCATCTTCTTCAAGTAAGGGAAAAGGCGACGCTCCTCCTGAGGTGCTTCTCGTCACAAATCCGCAAGCCACCACCAAGAGGTCATATCACCTCCACATTCGCTTTCCGCACGTCTGTTTTTGCGATTATAGAACTGTCAGGCACGTCGCTGAGAAGATCAATGGGGAGTTAGGCGCATCATTTTTTGACCTTGCGTGTTATCGAGAACGTGGCATGATGCGCACAGCCTACAGCAGGAAGGTTGGCGTTGGGTCGTCGTCCTCACTCCACCACGAGCTAGCACCGGCGTTCCCGCAGATATCAAATTCAGAATTGAAAAAGTTGTTGGAACCATCGACGAGGTGGTCCCCAGCTGAATGCGTTGCTCGGTCTTTTGTCATTCGTGAAGACTTCATGGAGTCAAAGTTTCTGAAACAGACTTCTTCTTCGGCAACATCTTTTTCTTCGTCCTCGTCGCCGCCCGTGTCATTATTGGAGGATGATAATGTGGCGTTAGCGAAAGCGCTGCTTCCTAAAACACTTAGCATTCCCTCCTTTCACGAAGGTGTAACTGCTGCTGAGCGAAACAAAGCTGCAAAGCAGAATGGCGGTGATATCAACAACCACAACAACGCCGTCACCGAGTACGACAAACAAGGGAGACCAATCCCAGCATTTTTCATGGAGCGCGTCAAGCCAAAACGATTTCGTGAGGCTCTCAAAAGTGTTCACGCACTTCCCTCCACTGCCGCGGAGCCCTACGACCAGTGGATTCGTGTAGGGCTTGCGCTGCATAATTTCGGTTCGGAAGATCGAAACTTCGAGGAATGGGTGCAGTTTTCTGTCCGGGCTCCACACAAGTTCAGTCGTGAAACGTGCAGGAGTATGTGGGATAAGTTCCAGCGGCACCCCGATCACCAGAATTGGGCGAGGGGCTACAATTATTTGACCAAGTCTATTTGGAGAGAACTTGGAATTGCGAATGCGCAATAGAAAAAAAAACCTTGTTTTTTTGTTCCTTTTCTGTATGTGAGGGACTGACTGCCCGTGTACACAAAAACAAAGACGAAAACAAAAAGCGAAACAGAAACAAAGGAGTTGACATCTATGGTTGTCCCATAGATGGTCGTTGCCTTTTGACATCTGAGATGCTTTGCCGAATTATTTTGATGGCAGGGCTTTTCAAAAAAGTTCAACATCGACGACTTTGATTGAGAAGGCGAATAACGGTTGACAATTAGAGAGACACATTTTTTTTTTAACTTTTACACAAGACAATTTTTAGAATCAGACACATTTTTTTTTTTTTAACTTTTACACAAGACAATTTTTAGAATCTTGGCGTGACAGACACGAGAGGTCACCAAGGTACATACACGTTTTTTGTCCCCCCTTCGCTGTGCTCACTGTGTGAAAAACGGTTCCCCCACTACCAAAAAAAGAAACGGCCAGACATTTCATCGTCTCGATGTGGCGAGAGTCTCAAAGTGGTGTGACGAGCGAAAACGCAGTGTGGCACAGAAGGGTCTTTCTTTGCGAGTGAGATAGTGGAGAAAAAAGCTTGTCTGGTGGTGTGAATGTCAAAGAATCCTTTTGTTTCCCCTACCGCAGAGCCTGCAAAGAAGCAAAACAACAATATTTGATTTACGGCTTTGTGCAATGCAATGGACGTTTCGTTAATGAAGTCGGCCGAAAGCAGCACATCTAGCAGGGTGACGACACCGCCAGTACAACCTCGTCCCGGTATCCAGGCACCAGGAGGTGGTGTGAGCCTCGTCGCTGCTCCAATGGAGTTGCGGTGGTCGCGTGCAGGATGGATAAACGTACACCCGTTGCTCTTTTATCGCCATTGCTTTCGTCTCACATCCCAGAATGACCGCGTTCCTAGAGTTCTGGTGATGTCGGAACATTATATTTCCTACTTATGCGCCCCGGATGGAAGGGCGACGTGGTCGTTTCACCCATCCACAGTGAAGTCGGTGCACATTATGCCCACACGTGACCAAGCACTCTTTACCTTTCGTTACCACAGCACGGATTTGTTGCTACACTTCGATGATAAGTTAGCAGCTGATCGAATCAACCCACCAATGGCGACGCTTTCATTGATTATCTTTTTGCTTTGCAGAGAGGCATTGGATATTGTGGTAAAAGAGGAGGATGACCTCACGGCGCTGCGCCGCAGCAATCTGATCAAATCTTCTGATCAGAAAGGAGCGGAGGGGTTCGTTCGACGACTTGTGGATGGGCTGCGAGGGTACTACGTGCTGCTCCAAGCTCAAATTGAAGATGTCAAGGAAGAGCTCGAGATGTACCATGCAGACCATCATCGTTCCTCCATGCTTCTGCTTGGCGATGAGGCGATGAAGACGCAGCATGACTTGTTAGTCGCCGCCGACGACGACCCGCTAGACGCAGAGGGGGGAGGTGGTGGCGTCGGCATCACTACCAGGATGCTCCTCGCAGCGCAGCGTCGGAGAAGTGCGTCGCTTGCCGCTCTCAAACTTCATCCCCTACAAGTACGATCACTTCACACTGTGTCAAACCCAGTCGGATACCTTCATCAGCGCACGTCTGGCATGTTGGGAATGAAGAACCATAAAAACTTCTGCGTGATTGTTGAGGGTGAGCTGCCTCTCCCACAGAGTGCCTTCCGCGGGTTGATTGTGTTTTACCGTCGAGGAGTGACCGTCACGACCGATGTTGCTGCTGCCGCCATCACCCCTACCACCAGCAGCAGGCAACAACAACAGAGGCCCTTTCCCACAAGCGCTGGTGGTATTTTCACGCCCGAGGTTGTTGACAGAATCGGCATTCTCGAAGACAACAACGAGTTGAGGCAGAAATCGCAGCGGTTACCGTTGCTACACTCGTCCAGTCGTGTTGGGGATATCTTCGTAGATACTTTTGGATTTGTGTATTTTCTTCCACAACGTGATCATAAGCAACAACAAGCGCGCCATAAGCAGCCACCGACTCTATCACAAGCAGCAAGAGTGGAGCAACAGCAGCAGCAGCCCCCCTCCTCGTCTCATGATCGTTCTGCTGACGTTGAGGTGGTTGCGTTCCTTCCAACTGTCGTCGAGCATTCCCGTTTTCCCCACGAGACGATTAGGGAACGCGTGTTGCGCAGGAACCAGCGCCTCAACCAAACCCCGTCGTATGCAAGGCTCTCCGCCGCTCGAAGCACAGCAATGAAGATGAATGAGGAGCTTGTCAAACGGCTTCAAACAGGAAGCTGGGCTGCGGTGACGCTAGCTCCTACAGACAGCATCATACAACGCCGTCAACACGAGCAACTTCAATCTTTGCGTACCCAACACATGACAGCAGCGAACTACGACGATGTTGTCGAGGAGTACGCAGATGATGGCGGGGAAGCGCTCATGAACAGCAGCAACAGTCAAGCAGCTCATCTTCGCGAGCAGTATCTTGCTGAGGCGTCGTCATCATCACCAGCTGCTGCAGCTGCACCATCACAACACAACTCACTCCACCTCGCTGGTGGGGGACGAGGGTACCTCAATGGATTGAAAGGGATGAAACATTTAGATGAACTATCGTCCATACTGCATCGTAGCGAGAACAACACCATCACCACCACATCACAAAGCGCTAACGGCGTGACTGGGGGCGCTGCCCTCGCAGGTTCTGGTGCATCGTTTTCCTCGGTTGGGATCTTGGAGACGTCATCTTTGGCAAAGAAGGCCGCTGAGTACTCGCAGGGAGTTTACCGCGCCCAACAGGGAGGATCCTATTCGAACTCCAAAGACATGCTGTCAACATGGAGCCGCATTGTGACGGTACTCGACTTTGATGCGGCAAGCGCGTCAAAAATGACGCCAACGGACAGTGTTGTGGCAGCGGTAGATGTGCTCGTCGACCTATGCGATACCCTCACGTTTTCCGCAATCAAAGAGTTTTCCACCGCGTCAACATTGTCAGCTTCTTCAGGAGAGAAAGAGTCCACGTACCAGAAAACTCTCACCAGCAGTGAAGATCATCGCGAAGCTCGCCGACGGGAGCGTGGTGATGTCCGGCAGCAACGAAGCACAAAACGAGCGGCCCACGCATCGGTGGAAACTTTTGATGAAATAGAAGCGTTTATCGATTCACGTGCAACACTTGGGGATATGCTTCATGACTACGGCGCACCTTGGAGAACAGGCGGCGGTGGTGGTAGAAAAATACCAACAGACTTGAAGCCTGGCAACAACAGCAACATCAGTAACAACATCAGTAACAATAGTCGTCGTTACTCGACACTCAGTTCCAGCAGCAACCCCCACGACTTTTCGTCATTCGCGATCGATATTGACAATGAGCTCCTTTTATCAAATCGAACACAACAACTGTTGGCGGCTGATCGCCAACAGAGAGCATTGGAGAAGGTGATAGCGTTGTGCTGTGATAATTCTCGTTTTGGTGTTTTGTGATCGATACGCAACGTTGCATATGATCACACCAACAAACCCTCCTCCATTCGCCGTTGCCTTGTGAAGTTGCTGACATCTTCACACACATGTGAACCAGAAGTGCGCCAAACGACACGTTTGCATTTCCTCCTAGGGCACGAAGGTGGCTGCTTCCTCGTGATACTTGTAGATGATCATTGTGTTCACTTCTTTTCTCCTCCCGCATTTGTACTTGAGGAATAATTTTGTGAGTTGCGCCCCAAAACCGGTTTTGTACTCCGCACCTACTTTTGTTTGCGCTTGTGTTTTTTTTTTTTTTTGTGCCCCAAATCTTTAAAGAAACAAAGAAATTGTGAAGACGGATTGTGCGAGAAATGGAGAAGAGGGACTCACACAAAAATGATTCGTTGTCGAGAGGACACGCAGGACAAGTTGGAATTCTTTCCTTCTCGATCTCAGTTCTCCTTTACGGCTTTCTTTTTTTCTTTTGAGTTTCATGTTGTTTGATTTCCAATTTCCAGTTGTTTGTCTTTCCTCCCCATGCGTTTTGCTCAGCGTAATCACTGACATTTGTGAACACCTTTTTTATGTAGAGCGTTCCTTGTTTGATTGCACGGCAAGTACTGCTCTTCCTGACCACATCTCATTTTCACAAAGAAAACAAAACAAAATCACAATACACACCAAAAAAACCCCAGAGAAAAAACACCTTAACGAACATGTCAAAAGCGCCCGAGCCCGTTGTTATCTCCGGTCTCGTCGAGCGCATCAAAAAGTACACCAAGAAGTGGGCTGCGCGCTTCTGCACCTTTGACCCCGCCGCCCGTAAGTTTACCTACTCAGAATCCGACAAGGAAAATGCCTCCGTCAAGGCGTATTTAATTCTCACCAAAGTGATTCGTTGTGCGGAGCTACGTGAGGGCCTGATGGGCCCCGATGTATTTACCATGAACTTGGAGGGCCATCTGGACGGCGATAGCGCCAAGGTGGAGCAATGGAATATGCGATTTCCGAATGACGAACAGTTTGAGAGTTGGTACGAGGCCATGCGGCGTTCCCTCGCCACTGCCGGACTGATGGAGCCGTATAATTATGGTCTCCCACCGGTAGATCCACGACAAGGCCTGCCCTTTGCACGCATCCCCATCACGCACCTATTCAAGTTTGTGTTGTTAGAAAAGGCGATTGTGTATTCCTTCACGCAACTTCGATTTGTCGATCCCACTGCCGTCGCTGGAGCAACCAACGCGCTTGCCGACGGCGTACTTGTGGTGGGGGACAAGCTGCTGTATTTATTCCGACCAAATGCCGACGTACTGCGATGCACGAATTTAACGAACATCACGCAGCTCCACTACACAAAAGGATGCACCACGGTTGCACTTACTGTGAAGGCACCAGAGGCGGACCTTGTCATCCAGGTGCCTGAGGGGCTCGACGTGATGAAGCATGCGTTGTCTGTGCAGTTCAGAGCAATGAACGGAGGCAAGGCGCTTCCTGTCACTCCCATCGATGCGGACAAGAAGATTGAGGCGATTGCGGCGACTATGCGCATCAAGCCCGACGAAGGATACAAGATTGAGGTTGCGTCCCCGACTGCAAAAAGCCGCCTGAAGCACGCACTCGACCAGTATGAGAAACAAGAAGGCGTTACGTTCGACCCCAACGCTCACCGCGCAAAGAAGGCAACAGAAAAACGTCAAAACAGCGTCGGTCTCCCCTCTGGCAGCGCGTCTCCTACAGGTGGAGCTGCAGCAGGCGGAGGAGGAGGAGGGTCATCATCGACTGCAGGGTTAGACACAACCATCCCGCTTGTACGCTTCCTAGTGCGTCTCGGACTGACGCAATACGGTGCGCAGCTGTTGAAGCAGCACGTCGACATGGATGTGCTGCAGTGCATGGATTTGGTCGATCTCGAGACGTTTGGCGTGAAGAACAAGGAACACGGACAGAAGATGCTGGATTCTGCAAACGACGCTGCGTTTGTTAAAAAAAAAAAAAAAAGCTGCGTTTGTTGCCGAGGTGGTGGCAGGAAACGTTGCCACCGCAGCGGCGCCGAGCAGCACAACAGCAGCAACTTCCGGCGGTGGTGGTGGTGCTCCCGCTTCACCCTCTGCGGCTGGCGCCGGCTCCCCTGTGGCGTCGTCCCCTGCAGCGAGCGGAGGCGCTGAGACCTCGACACGTTGATGCAATCTGTCAATTCTAAGAAGCCTGTGATCATCTTGGACGACTCTGACGATGAGCTTGATTTACTGCCGCCTGTCAATAACAGCAGCAGCAGCCCTGCTGCGGCGGCGAGTCCGACAGCAACGTCGAAGCCAGTGATCAATTTAGACGATGACGATGACATTTAGCAATTGAGACAAATTGTTAAAGACTCTGTGATGACAATGTTAGGCTCCTTTAGCGAGCACCGAACGCCACGAGAGCAAGAGATTCTTCTTTCTACTTTCTTTGTTAGCTTTCTCTCTTTTGTTTGTTTCAGTTTCGCTCTCTCGCGTGTGCTTGAGGTTCGTCAATCATGTTGTAGGGGGTAATCGGAGACAATTGAAAGTGCGCTCAAAAAGAAGAAAAGATCACGGCAAAACAAATGAAACGTGTGCTGAAAAGTGTATTGAACAACACATTCAGCAACCAACAACAACGAAGAACCAAGCGAAACGGCCACACACGCACAAAAAAAAGCAGATTGACAGTACTTTGAATCCTCAAAGAAGGAGAATTCGCGCATTTTTTTAAGACCGAAGTTGTGTCTTGTACGGTTTCACACCACAAAAAAAAGAAAACTTCTCTCATTTTTTTGTACGCGTAGTCATCGTGATTTGTTCTAAACTCTTGAGTACTTTGACGCACATTGCCCTTTTTGTGTTTCTCTTAAGTTACAGGCGAGCGCAAGAGGAATAAATTCGCGAAAAACGAAGCCCCTTTTCTCTTAGAAAAATGCAGCAGCAAGCCATCACCAATAATAAGGATGCAATTGTCCACGCCCTACCTGCCGGTGAGAAAGTAAATTTACTTGCTCAAGCGTTGCTTCGCGAGTTCCTTCATCGGAAAGGATTCAAGCAGACTCTCGGTGTATTCGACCAGGAGTGCCCTAGAGACGAGAAAACCATTTCTTCCAGGCAGCTCATGACGGAGATGATGAAACTAGGGAAGATCCAAGCACGCAGTGCGAAGCGGCAGCAGCTTATTGCGGAGACAGATGCGGCTGCTGCCCACGCCGCTGCTGGAGATCCTTCTTCGTCTGGAAAGAAAAGGGGGAAGACGCAAGCCACCACTAACGGCGCTGCGACAAAGCCTACAACACCATCGGCAACATTCATGGAGCTTTTGTGTGGGTACAGGATTCGAAAACAGCAGCTTCGTCAAAAACAACAACACCAACAGAGTTCTTCCGCTGCCAGCGACGATCCTGCCTTATCGGATAGCAGTGACGAGGAACGTGCGCTCGAAGCGGCAGCTGCCACGCACCAGCGCACCCTAGAATCGGGTGGTGGTAACAACGGTTCTTCAAAGCTCAGCGACATCCAAGAGCAAAAAACAAGCCTACAGTTGGAGTTAGAGAAACTGCAAGAGCGCGAGCAAAAGTTGATTAAGAAGAACAAGAAAGCTACTGTTGGTGGTGGCGGTGCTGTACCCACTGATGGGAAAAAAGCTAAGAAGAACAAGAAAAAGAATGGCGATGATCCAGCAGGAGGGGGAGAAGAGGGAGGTGATTTTTCTCCTCCACGCAGCCGCGGCCGACACAACAACAACGGCATCAGCAGCAGCAGCGGAGCAGGTGGCGGCAGTGGCGGGGATCCGCTGGACGTGGCAATGGGGCGCATGTCAAGCCTTCCGATATCGTCTACTGCCCACGGTGGTGGCGGCGCAGCAGTCGGTCGGAATTGGACCCCAGGAGGAGGTACTGCGGGCGGCACAGGTCGAGGCGGCTTACTAGGCAACATCCCTGAGATCGGCCTCAACGGAGGGACCGGTGCAATGGCAACGTTAGGAGCTGGTATGGACCGACCACCAAGTTTTGTGGCAGGCCAGGGGATGAATCTCATGGGTGGCGGTAACAGCGACCGTGGCCGTACCCAAACCACAAAAGAGTGGGAAGCGCCAACTGCAGCAGCAGCAACCCGGAAGAATAGCTTTGGACATTTTCCTAGTGAAGAGGATGACGACGATGTCCCAAGCCCATACCGATCCATTGGCCAAACGCCGTACGATCACGGAGCGACGAGACCCGGGATCCTCCGAGGAGCAGGCGCATCGAACAACAACAATAATAATGTGACGGCGGCAGGAGGGGGCGTGCCAGGAGGGATCATGCAGCACACGTCATCATCCAACGCGCCGGACAACTTGCGTCGTCGGGAGAGCTTTGACCGAACGCCTAGTTTTGGCTCCATCGACGGAAAAAGTCCGCCCTCCACCTCCCACAGCCCACGAGGTGGCTCCCCCACCTTGAACAACAGTGGAACAGGGTTTGGGTTCCATGTCGCTGCTCAACAGCAGCAACAAACGAGCTCCTCCAATGGCGGCGCTGCCTCATCACATCGCACGTCACGGCGAGTCACAATCATTGTTGATCCGTAACTTTTTTACTATTGTCAGCACAGTCGCGATGCGATGGATCTCAGACAATGTGATCATCTTTTCTTCCTTCTTAGATTAGAAAGTGCGGCAACCAATTTTTTTGTAGCGTGCTTTTTTTTTGCCAGGAAAATATAGAATATGAAAAGAGATTCGATAACTCTGTTAAGAAGCTTTCTCTGTGAGTCATCATGATTCCTTGCTACTCAATTTTCCTATTCTCTTTTTGGGTCTTGCAGTGTTCTCCTCGTAGTGCAATTTCTATTGCCAGAACAAACAAAACACGTAATAAAAGAAGAAATGATGACGAACCAATCAAGTTCCCTATCGCTCAAAGCGAGAATCGTGACATGTATGATTGTTGTGATGACTTTCTTGTCGTTATGCGCCAATGCTCAAACTCTTTCAACAGTGTGGCGACGTGATGCAAGCAGCTCCACCCCATACCGCATGGACTCCATTAGCACCTCCAAGTTTATCGGTACCGACAACATTGTGTACTTTGTGTCGAACACAGGCAACCGAAGCGCTGGGTTCGTGGATGTGGTCACAGGCACCATCACAAGACTGGTCAAAAACAACGGAACTTCAAGTTGCAGCCCATTCCTCGGAACCGTCCCTGATTTTTCTGCGTCTTACCCTATCACGCCGCTTGCCGTGGCGGTTTCTGGCAACGGAAAGCAGATGTTCATTGGCGACAGTGTCCCAAGCGCACGAATCTTCAGCATCACCACAACTTCCAGCCGAACGTTTCTTCCAGCGAGCACGAACAGCTATTCTCGTTTTGCGGGAGGGGAGTGCAGCTACATTCCGGGAACGTTAGGAAATGGAGTCCCGAAATACTCCGACATGAACTCTGCCAACTACATCGCGTTTGACTCTCGCACAGGAAACTTGTACCTCACACAATCGAGAGCCGTGTTTCAAATTTCTGCGGCGGACAACAACGCGTACTACTATCTCGGAAACCAGCAGCAAGCAGGAGATCGCACGACGGAACCCTATACCCCGATCAACCGACTCCTCGCGCGCACAAGCCAACCCAATCAAATTTTTATTGATGAAGTTGGAGATACCATGTACGTTGCAGAAAACGGCATGGGTACGGTGCGACAGATCCAAATGACAACGGGAAACGCGAGTGTTGTCATTGGACAGTTTCTTTCCTACACGTGGCCTCCTGCATCATGTCCTCCCAGCAACCCGTGCACGGCGGACAATGTCACATTTTCAGGCTTGACATCGGTGGCGTTGTACCGCGCCCAATCTGTCAATCAACGTTGGCTGTTTATCGGTGACCTCACCGAAGCCGTGATTTACAAAATGATCCTTGAGACTGGAGTTGTGACTGTAGTGGCGGGGCAGATGCTTAACAGCGGCACCATCGATGGCGCAGCAAGCGTATCGCGACTGTCTGTTATCAAGTGCATTGCGATTGGTTTCTCGAGCATTTACGTGGCGGACGGCTCCCTGCGCCGTCTGGAGCTCAATGACAATCCTACCCCAGCCCCACCGGTTATTGCTCCAGCGGTCCTCGATCAAACTTCCAATGCTGTGGTCGGCGCGACGCTTGCACTTGGTATTGTCAACCCAACAGGAGCGACGCAAGCATCCCGCGCGAACGTGATCATGGCCTTGGCTCGCTGCGAACGGCAGTTTGGCCAGCTCCCCGCGTACACGCATCTGCTGCAGTTCAGTGTTGGCGACGACCCAGACTTCCAGTACTTTGTCGGTGCTGTGATTGGAAATATTGTCATCTGTCTGGGTACTCTCCTCCTCAACGCCTTGATGGTGTTTGGCTACGCCAAGTACACGAACCAGCCCGCAAGCAGCGCAGCGTCATCCCTCAAGTTCCCCAGTCTCGTGTCATTGCCCCTGCTGTTTGTGCTGAACCCAACGATCTCTGTCGGCGTCTCGCTCATGGCGTATGCATCAGGGTGGATGATCGGCATTGGAGTGCTTGGGTTCCTTGCGTCGCTCATTGGGTTCGGAATAGTGACAGTCTACTTTGTCTTTTTTTTTGAGGGACATTCCGACTTTGAGATGCTCGACAAAAAGTTCAGCGGAGTCTTCGCCCGCATGGTGAACCCCGTCGGTGAGTGGCTGCAAACAGACCTCACCGGCCGCATGGGGATGTTCTTCGAGGACTACCTTCCCAGTTGCTGGTGGTTTGTGATTCTAGAGTTGGGCATGTGCGTGTTGAGCGGCATCATCGAAGGTATCCGCCCCGCTGATGAGGCAAATTGTCTCATTGCGATCGGCCTTGCCTCGGTCCTCTACACCGCGTTCTTTGTGGCGTTGGTGCTGTGGCAACCGTACACGGTTCGCTTCGTGTACTACCTCCGTGCATTGATTGCTGGTCTGCAAATGGTCTCCGCATTCTTATCCCTTGCCGCTGTGAAGACGAGCGATCCAGACTGGGAGGCTGCCGGCATCTCGTTTGGCCTCGCGTCGCTCTACGCCACGACCATTGACGCTCTCTTTGCGCTGTTCATTACCATTCGAGACCTGTACGACTTCTTCCATGCGCAAGGCGGTGGCGGCATTCATGAAGCCGGCGTCCCTCTGCGAGTGATGGATAGACAGAACAGCGACACAGGCAGCAACGACTCCATTGTGCTCGAAAAGCTTGGTGTAAGCCACGAGCCCGCAGACGAGCGAGCGTCGTCCTTCGATGAGGAGCGTGGCGTTGGTGGGGTGTCTCGCCACGCCATCCTCCGCGAGCACATTTCAGAGCTCATTTCCCATGGAGAGCTCGCTGACAGCCGCCGCACAGGAGGAGGAGGAGCTGTGGGGGCACACAACATCAGCAACCTTCGTGCGGACCCAATGGGGAACTCCGGGAACAGCGGCCTCAACGCGGCGGATTACTTCCGCAACCCTCGCGCCGCAGATCAAACAAGCGATAGGAGCACCCCTGCGCGCCATCACAATCCCGCCGCCGGTGTCTTTCAAGCACCTGACTCAGACAACGATTCCGATGCTCCGCCGCCACCACCGCTTCCAAACGCGTCGATGATTTCGGCCGCGTCGCGAACGAGCTTGACAAACAACAGCTTTATGCACCGCCAGCAGCAACAACAGTCCAGCCAACAGCATGGACAGCTTCGTAATCGCTCGCTTACGAATCGATCGATGACGAAAGCACCGACACCGCCTAACGACTCCGATAGCGACTCGTTGGACTTGTAAGAGAACAGGAGTGGAGGGCGATCAAAGACGACGAAAGCACACAGTTTTTGGAGATGTGTAGCCATGGCTTTGCCCCACTTGCTCCACATCCGAAAAAGAAAACATCAATCCCCAATTATTGGACCATTAGGAGATCTGAAATCGGATCACAACAATATTAAAACACGTTAAGACCGAGAGCAAGGTCACACAGACATTATACGCAACACAACTCCGACGAAAAAAAAGAAGAGGAAAACAATTTGTCGTTTCTCAACGCCTCAAGATTATTCTTTCCTTATCTTTGCACAATCTGACGCTGATAGTTGCATTGAAGAGACGCGAGCCACGTTTTATCACATTGAACAACGAAAAACAACAATAAAAAGTTGTGCTTTTACTGTGCGAGAGCAAACAAAAGACATGTGTATGTTGACACCCACAGTACACAAAGACATCACACAGATTCCCGGTGACTCTAGATTTCTTATTTTAAGTGTGTTTTTGTTTCCTACTCTGCCTCTCCCCCCCGTCGTGTGAGACCGTTCTCCAAACAAATGAGCGCCTTCTTTTACACACACCCTGTTGCACACATGATGGTCGTTGAGTGCAACCAGAGAACGCGATCTGACCGAACGATGCTACACAGTTACTTCCCTCCCAGAAAAGAAAGAAATGAAATGAAATGATGAAACCATGCACACGCTTTCTTTTTTCTTCCCCCTGTAGCATGCATTTCGCCCCTCCTCCCTCTTACCATTTTGATGATAACTTTTAGCGCGCGAGCGATAAAACGTAACGACCAGCTGCTTTTTTATCTGACGAATTAATGACTAACATCCACTGTGCTTCTCATTATTTTCTTTGTTATCACCTTCAGGAAAGACATCTCATCATCTCAAAAAACCCCAAGCAGTCGCATTTTTCAATTTCTTTTTTTCTCCAACCAAACCGAAACCTCTTCAGACAATTCACTGATCTTCATTCGCAAAACAAAACAACATGAAACACACTATCAACCTTCGTTCAGCTCACGCAGCATCTTCGCTCGTCGTCGTCACTGCCATCGTTGTGTGTGTGCTGTTGCTCACGTCATCAGCATCTGCGGATAACTCTGCCCACAAACAAGCCGCCTCACCCATCGCAAACACGCTCATGACCGCTGACGCAACTGTCAACAGCGGCTACACGCTTTCCACGCTCAAGGGTATCATGTCGCCTTATGCCGGCATCCGCAGCGTCGCAACCACCATCGATGCCGACGGCGTGACCACCCACCTTTACTTTTCCACCCTGCTCGCCGCAAACTCTTCCGTATCGGAGTACAAGCTCTCAGGAGACGTTGTGGTGCCGATTGTTCAGAGCACGCAATACTCCAACTGCCTAGACGCGAACGTCAACGAATTCACGTCCAGCAACTACCCCATCACTCCTAACGGAATCGCAGTAGTAGCCGCCGCAGCAGGATCTGTACGCCGTGCAACGCTCCTTATCGCCGATCGAACCCCTAGCACCCACATCTACGCTGTGAACAGCACATCCTCAAGCTTCACTCCCGCAACGTCCACATACTCTCAGCTGGTCGGCCCGATTGGCTGCTCCGCGAATGTGAGCGCCCTCGCCGACGGTGCCTCTGTCACAAGCAACATGATGGATGCCACGTACATCGCAGTAGACAGCACCTCCGGGTCAGTGTACTTCACCCAACGCCACGCTGTGTTCACACTCCCGTCGACGTCCTCGGCCACCGTGTCGTACTATTTTGGCAATGAGAATATTCCAGGAGACCGCAGCACCGAGTCCTACAACGCTATCAACCGCCTTGCCGCGCGTACCGAGGACCCAGCTCAAATCTTTATCGATCAAGTCGATAGCACCATGTACGTTGCTGAGATGGGCATGGGCACTGTCCGCCAAATCAACATGCTCAACGGCAATGCTTCTGTCGTAGTAGGACAATTCCGCACTCTGGACTGGCCTCCGGCGTCATGCACACCCTCTGCCCCCTGCGCCAAGAGCGATGTCACATTTGTCGCCGTCACAGCAGTAGCATTGTACCGACCACGTGCCGTCAGCGGACAGAGGTGGCTCTTCGTGGGCGACTTCACCGCTGCGGTGGTGTACAAGATTGTCCTTGAGACCGGCGTCGCAACCGTCGTGGCTGGCCAGATGTTGAGTTTCGGCCGCAAGGACGGTGTGTCCTCCGTCTCTCAGCTCTTTGCCCCTCGCAGCTTCGCCGTTGGCGTCTCGTCGATTTACATCGCAGACAATTCCCTTCGTGTGCTCCAGCTGTACGACAACCCAACCCCCGCCCCGCCTGTCATTTCGCCCACTGTTGTGACCACCACTAGCAACACTGTGACCGGCGCGATCATCGTCGGGGGTATCATCAACCCCACCGTAGCAACCCAGGCATCCCGTGCTAACGTGCTGATTGCACTTGCACGATGCGAGCGCAACTTTGGCCAGCTTGACCCCTTCAGCCACATCCTTCAATTTCCTGTTGGCGACGACGAAGATTTCCAGTACTTTGCGGGCGCAGTGGTGGGCAACATCTCACTGTGCCTCGGCACTCTGCTGATCAACGCTTTGGTTCTCATGATCTATGCTCGCGTCGCCGGTAAATCGTTGGGCTCCTCCGCCTCGACGATGAAGTTCCCCAGCTTCGTATCCCTCCCACTGCTCTTCGTTCTGAACCCAACCATCTCTGTTGGCGTGTCGCTCATGGCGTATGCAACAACCGGTTGGCTTGTTGCGATCGGCGTGGTCGGATTCTTAGCGTCACTCATCGCATTTGCTGTTGTCACCATTTACTTTGTGTTTTACTTCGATGGGCACGACGATTTCGAAATGCTCGAGAAGAAATTCAGCGGTGTCTTTGGCCGCATGGTGAACCCCGTCGGTGAGTGGCTGCAAACAGACCTCACCGGCCGCATGGGGATGTTCTTCGAGGACTACCTTCCCAGCTGCTGGTGGTTTGTGATTGTAGAGTTGGGCATGTGCTTGTTGAGCGGCATCATCGAAGGTATCCGCCCCGCTGAGCAAAGCAACTGCATCATCGCCATTGCTCTTGCCTCCACCCTCTACACCGCCTTCTTTGTTGCAATGGTCCTATGGCAACCGTACACGATTCGTATTGTGTTTTACCTTCGTGCCACCATTGCATTGCTGCAGGTGATCTCTGCGTACTTGTCTCTTGTCGCTGTGAAGACGATCGATGCTGACTGGGAGGCCGCAAGCGTCGCGTTTGCTCTGATGTCCATGTACTTAGCCGGTGTCGACGCGTTGATTTCGATTCTGCTCGCCATCCGTGACCTTGTACATTTATTCCAAGACGCACCCGAACACCAGGCGAGGCGCAACGCCGCCTTGAAGGTTCATAGCTCCACCAGCTCCGACGATGGAGACAACAACGCTGAGTTTTCAGAGCTTCTTGAGATTCCTCTCATCAGTGGCTCCTTCGCCTATCGTGCATCAAGCGACACGTCCATCGTGCATGTGTCAGAAGATGGCCATCGTCACGGAATGCCACCAAGGCAATCGAGCTCGTCAAGCTCAGAGGAGGAAGACGAGCGCCGCAGGAAGCTAAAGGCAAACCGACACGAGGTCCTGCGCAACGAACTGACTGGTTTGATGAACGCATCGACACTACCGTTGTCCCAACAGAACGACGACGGCTCTCCGCCCCTTCTCCGGAATGCTCTGGCGACCGGGGACTATTTCCTGAACGTGGGAGATACTCGCACTCCAACCCCGTCCCTTCTCCGTGTGAAGACAATCTCCCCAACAGACAAGCGCCGCCAATCATCATCAGAGTCGGATGATGATGACGAGGCTGGCCATGTGTCCCCACCTCCACCGTCGATGACTAACTATTCCTTTGTCGTTGGGAACAGTAGCGGCAGCAATCCACTTCCACCCACCGCACGAACTGCAGCAACAGCAGCTTCATCCAACTACTTGAGTGTTCCACAGCACCACCACCAACATCATCGTACCTTAACGGACAACAGCTCTAGCCGTTCTAGCCGTTCCAACGCAACAAACAGCAGCTTCGGTCTGTAAGATACAACACAAGGTCTCATTACAAGCGAAAATTTTGGTCTTTCGGTCCCCACTCCCCTTTTTTTCTTATTTGTCAGCATCCCTCTCCTTGCATTTTTTTGTTTTTTTTTGCGCGCTGCGAATCTCACTTTGGGCAAACGATGATTGAGATCATTTTCCTTCTTCAAAACAAACAAAACACAAATCACTGCACATCATTTCGACGCCTCTTCGTCTCCACGTCTTCACGTTCGTCATTTTTGAGTTCTCTCTTTTTGTCTCCCAATGCCTGTCTGTGTGCTTTTTTTTTCACTTACCTTGTGTGGTTCTTTTCCTTTTTCAAATCAATTCCCATGAGGGCAACATGCAATCGTGTGTGGATATTTTTCTGTTCAGCTTTTTTTCTACTTCTGCAGGTTTTTGTGTGGTTGGTGTTGGTGGAGGAAAAGTAGATGTGGCGCTACGCTTTGATTTTTTTTTGTGTGTGAGCCTTTTTTGTGTGTATTGTGGCTGATGGTAAAACCGATTTGATTGTGTGATTGGTCCTGCTCGCTAAAGGGCACCTAGGACTCAATTATGCACAAACGACTATCGAGCAATATCACAAAAAGCGTTCAACGAACAAAACAGACGTAGCCGTGTGGGTTGGCATCTCTTCTTCAAGACTGCTGCTGCAGAAGTAGATTTAATCTCCAGATTGGATTCACTCACACTTCACCGTAAACGTTGCGGGAATTTTGTTGAAGGGAGAGACGAAAAGTGTGAGAAACTTGCGAGTCGACTTCTCGAATGTCAAAAACACTTTCTTTTGATTTGTTTTGACTGCGATGATCTTGACGCAAGCAAACGCCCCACATTGGTGATGCATTTTTTTTGAGAGCAACCTGTACCTACGTTGATGACGAAAGCGTTATCAAATCTTATTGGAGCAGATTTCCCCCAAAATATCCTGCTATCTATCAACCTTTTTTTTTCCACTCTGCGCGTGTGCAAAACTTTTTTTGAGAGCAACCTGTACCTACGTTGATGACGAAAGCGTTATCAAATCTTATTGGAGCAGATCCCCCCCAAAATATCCTGCTATCTATCAACCTTTTTTTTTCCACTCTGCGCGTGTGCAAAACCATTTTTTACTTTTTATCAAGTTTTGTGCCATTTTCTCGTGGAACGTTCAATTCCTTTTTTCCGCCCTCATTGCACCAATTCTTCGGATATGTGGTGTGCTTCGTCTGTCCGTCCCTTGTTACGCAGTGTGTTCCGTGTTTTTCGCATCTGCTCCACAAAAATATCTTGCCTTCCGTAGCTTTGTTGGTGAGAACTGCGAGCCGATGCCGCGAAAACACACGCACTCCCTTTTCATTTCCCTTTTTTTTCAGAATTTGTTTGCAGCCAACACAATTCCCAGTCTCCTTTTGTTCTGGATACCGAGGTGGCGTTAAGTTCGTTACGTGGAACAGATCACCATATTCTGCATTGCATTTTCATTTTTGTGGGAGCTAGACGAAGAGAAGCCAGAGGGAGGAAACAGTCTACTGTTGTCTTTTGACAACCAGGCCACTTTCTCTCTTTTTTTCTATGGATTTCTTCGCTTTCACCGACAAACTTTGTGCGCATTAGACATGATGTGTGATGTGTGTCCTTTTCGTGAGTAGCGTTGACTGCCTCCTCTCTGGTACAAATAAATGGAAACATCTGCCCCACGCTGCAACATTTTTCTGATTACAAAGGATGAAGGAAAGGTATTTCAAAACGTGCAAGACGTCGACACCATTTTTATTTGGATTTTTTTTTTAGCATTTTTCTTATTCCAATGAAAATGCTTACATTCTTCTTTTTTTCTTTCTTGCGCGTGAAAACAGCCCAACTACCTCTATTTTGCAAAACAGCAGAAGCAGAGGAGTTGCTGGTTAACATTACTTTCCATTGACAATTTTCAAGCGAGTGCTCGTGTCAACAACAACAACAAAAAATGCGCGTGATGTCTATTTTCCCCCCAATTTTTGCAGTTGAAACAGCCCCCACCTCACCCCTTTCCCCCTCACACACTTTTTTATTGCAACAAAAAAAAATCTTCAACTCCAAAAAAAAAAGGAAAATCAATCCTGCGATGTTATCTTGCAGACCCACCTCACACCCACGTCTTTTCGAAGAAGATTGCCACAACAAAAGAAAATGAGAAATTCCAACCAACTGTGGCTGATGATCACAGGAACAAATAGACGAAGGAAAACTGTTGTGCCTAATTGTTTTCCTGTGAAAGAGTCATTCATTTTCTACTTGTATTTTATTTTTGGATTTGGAAAAGGCTAACTAACGTCGGTGAGAACCGAAAAAAAGTTCAAGACATCGCACACATACTGTTGCGGAGAGATACCAAATAAAACTCAACGCACCAACGAAAAAAAGAAATCTCATATCTTTACACCCCCTCTCGTTTTATCATTTTATTACTATTTACGAAGACTCAACATTCTCTCGCGACGTCACCTCATCTGCACTCGAAATACAGTTCACCCGAAAACGCCGACCTGAGTAAAACAAGCCCCCATCAACCAACAGACCACTTCCCTTGAAGCCACACACAAAAAAATCCGACACGTGTCACCAAACAAATCTACACACACACCATCAACAGCGCAACAATGAACAACAACAATAACAACAACAACAACAACAAACACGACATCCAATCATCGGAAGAGGACAGCGCGATGATTTTGTCGAAACTTCTGTTCGTGTGGGTCACACCACTTCTCCGCCGTGGCATGGAGCGAAAGAAGGAGAAGGAACAACGAGAAGAAGAACAACAACGTGTCGCAGCTGAATTGACATTGCTGCAGAACACCATCAACAGTGGGACCACAACAACAACCGATCTAAAGACGACGCCAATCATCACGGGAAATCCCCTGACGTCTGCTGACCTGTTACATTTGCCCGAGAGCGAAGACCCCACCGCCGTGTACCGCTTGTTTCGTAAAGCGTGGGCGAATGAACTCCGACGCGTTGGCGCTGATCTGCTGCCGTCCGAAGGTGGCACCTCTTCTCGTCGGGGGAGTGTGGACTCCGTCACGGGAAAGAAGGAGGCCGCCACGACGACCACAGGAGAGGACCCAAGCTTGCTCCGCGCACTTCTGAATGCGAATCGTCGAGACTTGCTGTTGTCCGGCTTTCTTCGCCTTTTGAGCCTAGTGTCGTTAGCGATGCCGTTTTTCCTAAAGTTTTTCGTCCAGTGGATGAACGACTTTTCTGATCCTACCCGCATCAGCGACCCAGTTCCAACCTACATGGGCTTTATCTGGGCCCTTGCAATCCCTCTCGCCGCACTTTCAAGCAACATGCTTCTGACGCAACACTCCCACTACTCCCTTCGTGCTCACCTCCGCATGCGTGGCGCGTGTGCGCTGGCAATCTTCGACAAGGCGTTAGTTCTGTGGCCTCACCACGGACTTGGGGGCCTTGTGACGCAGATGCATTCCAGTGATACCTTCAAGTTCTTTGAAATGTTCCAATACTTCCACTGGCTATGGATCGCTCCGCTGCAGATTATTATTTCTCTCGTGTGCCTGTACATTTTTATTGGGTGGGCCGGAGTGATTTCAATCGGCGTGATGGCAATTGCGTTGCCGCTTCAATCCATGGCACTGAAACAGGTCGCGGAAGCGCAGAAGTCTGTGTCGAAGTGCGCAGATGCACGACAAGGATTATTGCGTGAAGTGGTCCGTGGCATTCGGATTATCAAGTTCATGGGTCTTGAGGCTAAGATGACAGATCGTATGCAAGACACTCGCAGCATTGAAGAAAAGAATTACGACCGAGTGTACTTTTGGAAATCTGTTGTGGAGATTCTTGGCACCTTCTCACCAGTGCTGGTGACGTTCGTCGTGTTTATTGCTGCATGGCTCCTAGGCGACCCAGTGAACTCGGAGAGTCTTTTCTCGACAATGGTCATGCTCCAGCTCCTCCGAACGCCTGTGATGGCAGTGTCGGCGGCACTTGCAAAGTACGATGAACTCCGCGTGAGCGTCAAGCGTATTCAAGACTTCTTGCTGTTTGATGAGCGCTCTCCAGTAGCACCCCCTGGGAGCCCAGCAGACTTCACCCCGCCGTCTGCAACAGACGACGGCCCCTCGCCAAGGCCAACCACTGCGGAAGTCAACGTCCCAGCGTCGGCCTTTCCCGCTTCCCCCAGTGATCGTGTTATGAATCCTCTCGCTGGGGTCGCTAAGCTTCAAAGCGAAAGCACAACAACACCCCCAGCAGGAGGTGGGGAGCAAAACGACGAGGTCATGGCCTTCACCAACGACGACGACGAGGATGACGCCAAGAAGCACGACGGCAACCCGTTCACCTCACCCGCCTCCTTCCCGCTTCACGCCACCACCCCTAATGCGCTCATTGCCAACGCTTCGGCTGCTGGGATGTCCGTCGAATCTTCCTCAGTGATCCCCAACGCTCGCTCCCCCTCTACAACGTTTGTGGGCGCGAATTCATCTGTGGGGTTGTCCCTCGCCACCCCGCCCGTTGGAGCAATGCGTGCAGGGGCAAAGGCACCCAAGAATGCCATCACCATGTCCAACGTCAGCATCATGAAAGAAAGCGGCGATCAGATTGTTCCGGTGATGCAGGACATCAATCTTGACTTTCCACGTGGCAGTTTGACGGTGATTTATGGCCCGACAGGATCGGGGAAATCTCTCATTCTTCGGGCCATTCTGAAAGAAGTGCTGCTCCACCCAAACTCATCCGTGGTGGTAGAAGATGATGCCGAAGGTGATCGAGATGAAGTTCTCCCTGTGGATGCATTTGGCAGCAGCATTGCAACGTCACCAGCGATCATTCGCGGGGGACCGAAGCGCAGCCTCATCGCGTATGCCTCCCAAGATGCGTACCTCCGTCGCGGCACTGTTCGCGACAACGTCACCTTTGGCGCCCCTTTCGATCAAGAGCGTTTCGATCACGTTGCGCAGTGCAGTCAGATGATCTCAGATTTAAAGATTATGGACAAGGGAGACCAAACACTCCTGACCGATCGCGGAGCGAACCTTTCTGGAGGTCAGCGCCAGCGCATTGCAGTTGCTCGCGCTGCGTATGCTGACAGCTCGATCGTTCTGCTGGATGATCCACTCTCTGCCCTTGACCCCCTGGTCGGTCGTAAGCTTGCACATGAATGCATCGGTGGGTGGATGTCGAAGCGGACACGTGTTCTCGTCACCAACCAAGTAGACATGATTCTTCTGGCCGACCGCGTGATTATCACAAAGGACCTTCGTGTTGCATTCACTGGAAGCTGGAAGGAGCTGAAGGAGTCGGCGGCTGAGGATGTTCGCAGTATCTTTCCCGCAGACGCACGTGTGACATTGTTTGGAGAAACAAAAATGTCAAAGAAGTTTGTCGCCGCCGCAGTGACAACTCGGATCGCTGGTGGCGGCTTGGCAGGGCTGGTGCGGGGCGCCAAACAACAAAACTCTGCTGCAGATCAGCAGGCAGCCGACGAGCTAGACGTTGCTGAGGTCACCACCACCGACATTGGGGGTTCTGATGAGCCAGGTAGCCCATCGCCTCAACGAGCGGCCTCTGTCGTCTCCACAGCTTCATCCACTGGTGCACGCAAGCCATCGCTCAAGAGGTTTGTGTCTTCCTTTAAATTTCGGATTGCAACGAAGTTTACCGCGATGGCGAGGAAGAAGAGTAACCTCGATGTGTTCCGTGCGACCTCAGAGATGAGCGAGAAGGACAAAGCTGCGCTGAACAGTGCCTTGAACGAACTGTTTAACAAGAAAAGCGATACCGTCGCGGTTGGCGGTGACGACGGTGGCGGCCTTGGCGTTGCTGATATCCCAGAAGAAGGTACTCAAGTTGCTGTGCCCCACAAGCACTATATGAAGCGCAGGAAGCACAAGCACCACAACGAGAACTTGACCACATCGATCGAAATTGCTGTAGGGCCAAGTGCACACGCAGCAGGAAGCATAGACGACGACGACGAATATGAAGAAGAGGACGAAGAGGAGCCACCGGGGCCCCTGAAATGGCACGTGCAAAACCAATCATGGATCAATTTTACCGTGACACTAATCTTCTGCGTTGCGCAGCGCGTTGTGAATATTATCGCAGATTTGATTGTTTCGAATTGGGCGGGCCGCAAGGCTGTCTTTGGGTATCAGCCCGACGACACTGGTTACGCGACGTGGTACGGTGTCGCAGTTGCGATTCTCTTCGTGTGCCTTGTCGGCTACGACATGAGTTATTATGTCTTTGGCGCAAGCCACGCAGTTCGGCGCACGCACTCCGCAATGTTCCACCGCTTGTTGTTCGCACCAACGTCATTTTTCGACGCGAACACGCTTGGCAATATTGTGAGCCGCTTTTCCCGTGACCTTGATTGCGTCGATCGCTCCTTCATTGAGCGCCTGAACGCCCTCCTTTACAGTTCTGCTATTGTCGTCGGATCTTGCATCCTCATGTGTTACGCAGCGCCTTACCTCGCCGCCGTCCTCGTCGCTGCGGCGTTTGCATATGGTGTAGTCTTGCGGTACTTCAACGCCACCGCGGTGAACCTTCGCGCCTTTGAAGCATCCTGCCGCACGCCCATGATCTCTCTGATTGGAGAAGCCCTTGGTGGCCTCGACGTGATTCGCAGCTACGGCGTCTCTGATGAATTCCGCAATGAACACATTCGCGCCTACCAAGCAAGCGCCCACGCCCTGTACAACGTCGGCTCTCTGCAGTTGTGGTTCAACCAGCAACTCGGCGTACTGAACGCGCTGATTATTGTCTTTATGACGTTTATGGTTACTGGCCTGATGGTTTCCTATGACGTTGAAACACGTAATTCGCAACAATCTGTGCTCGCCCTCGCCGTGACGTACACCGTGTCGCTATCCCTCGGATTCCTCATGAACTTATTTATTGAGCTGCAAACATTTTACGGCTCTGTCGAACGTGCCTCGGAGTACGCAACTAGTATCGAGCAGGAGGCTGGTGCGCCAAAGAACGTCAAAGAGCTGCAAGACTCTGCCAACATTACAACGTCAACAACAACTACTGCCACAACAGTTGTTTCCGATGATTGGCCATCTCAAGGAGCGGTTCAATTTGAAGATGTATGCCTCCGTTATCGCCCGGACCTCCCACGAGCGCTGGATGGGCTGACGGTGGCGATGAACCCAGGAGAGCATATTGGTGTCGTCGGTCGCACCGGGTCTGGCAAAAGTACATTAATTCAAGCATTGTTCCGACTGGTCGAACTTGATGGCGGCTTTGTTGTTGTGGATGGCGTCGAAACCTCAGGCGTTGCTCTTGGCCGCCTTCGAAACGGCATGACGATTGTGCCGCAAGACCCGATGCTGTTCCAAGGCACTATCCGCGCTAACATTGATCCACTTGGCCTATACAGTGACGACGCTTGTGAAAAGGCACTCCAACGCGTTGGCCTCACGGAGGGGACGAACTTCACGTTATCCTCAGAGATCGAAGAAAGCGGCGGTAACTTGAGCACAGGACAGCGACAGCTGCTTTGCCTTGCGCGCGCTATGGTGCGGAATCGGCCAATTTTGGTGATGGACGAAGCCACCGCCAACGTGGACGGCGTGACCGACGAGCGCATGCAAGAAATTGTCCGCACAGACTTCTCTAAGCTCACCACCATCACCATCGCGCACCGGTTGGACACCATTATCGACAGCGATAAAATTTTGGTGATGGACAAGGGGCGCATGGTGGAGTTTGATACTCCAAAAGCACTCCTCGGCAACCACAGTTCCGTATTTTACAGCATCGCAAGTGGCTTGGGCGAGGAGCAACTTAACGGCCTTATTGCTCGCGTCCAATGAGATCAGCGATGTGACCAGGCATCCACACAGAAAGGAAAAAAAAAAAGCATCCACGACAAAAAAAGGCATGTGTAGCTCCAATGCATGTTTCGAGGAAAATTTTTTCGCGAGAAAAAACGCACTTCAACGAACGTTTGGATCGACACACTGAACAGGTTCGCCAGGAAGTCACAAACGACAAATTGCCTTCTTGCGATATTTCTCTCTCTCAACAAATCACACCTACCCTCAATACCCCCTCATCAACACACACATTGATTTTATTTTCGCCCATAAATGATCAAAGCTTGCGACGCCGGAGGAGCGTCTCTCGCTTTTTTTTTTTATTTCTGAGTGAGCGAGTCGTGATACTTCAGCTGCTTGGTGAAGAGCGTCATCCCACTCCTAGTTTCATCCTTTTTTTTCCGCTGTACGAAGGCTTTCTTGCAATTCTCAAATTTCCGTCACACAAAATGAAACGTAAGGGATTCAACCTGCCAAAGAAATTTATCGGACAAAGAAAATACACAAAAACAACAACAACACGAAACAAAACAAACTGAGTGAACGTACTGGGATGGGTGCTTGTGTTTCTTTTCGAAGGCCACACATACCTTGAGCGCTTTTTTTTTTTGCTTCGGCACATTTTTTTTCCCTTAGTTCAAACTTCTTTGTTGTACTGCGGCTTCTTGCTGTCACCTGTCAGTGTCAGCAAGCCGCTTTGTGAAGGCCTTTTTTGTTTGTTGAATTTATGCAGAACGAAGAACAACTTTTTGTAAGGGAGGGCACCCATTTTTTTTCCTGAATTTCTTTTGTGCCTCACTTTTTCTTTTCAAAGCTACCTGACCCCCTTTTTTCGTGCTATCACCGTTTCTTTTTTTTTTCTTTTTTCTCCCAAACTCTTCGTCCTTCCCACAAGTTTCTAACGCGTTTCTTTTCCACAACTCTCATCAAAGCTCATTTTCTCGATTTTCAAATATTTTGTTTCCCTTGCTTCGTTTTTCTTGCCCCTCTTTCCAACCCCTTTTTGTGATTTCTTCCACGTCACTTTCCGTTCGTTACTTTTCCTGTTGTGTAAGTTGATTCGCGACTCCCTTTTTATTAGTATGGGGCGTTTTTACCTTACGTTGACAACACGCGACGGCGAAGTACCTTTTTTTCTTTCCTCGGACCTACGCAAAGTTTTTGTTGTGGTTTGCCAATGCCTCCGGCAATGATGAGGTGACACTACATCTAAGAAATTTTAGCGTTGCGATTCAACAAAAACAAAGAAATAGTGACAAAATCATTATGTTAAGGGTCACTGACGATGAAACTGGTCAGGTGGTGTGCTGCATGGAGCAGGAATCCTTTGTGCAAAGTAGAAGCGAAGACAAACAAACAAACAAACAAACAAACAAACAAACAAACAAACAAACAAAGGCTAAAACAAGATAGAGCATCAAAAAAAAACTTCAAGAAGAATAACTTCAGCATTGCGGCTGCTTCAGAAGTCTGAGATATTGATTTGTGGCCCTT
>CYKH01001430.1:0-21857 GCA_001460835.1 Bodo saltans
GGAGGCGCGCGAACTGCTCGCGCAGCTGGCGCCGTACATGGACGAGGTGAAGTTTGTGCCGACCGTTGTTGCCAGCCCGCCGCCGCTGGCCCCGACGACTGCGTCCCTCGGCACGGTTGAGCGCGCGCGCAAGCAGCTGGCGCACGCCGAGGCCCGTGGCGCAGCGAAGCAAGCACTCCAGCAGCCGCGGAATGACGTCAACGCGGAGCTGATGGACCTGCAGGCGCAATCAGTCGCACTGCTTGTGCAGACGCTGGGTCCAGGGGAGCTGCCGCGTCAAGGAACTACAAACCGAAACTCAATCCCGCTGGAGTGCGCTCATCCTCTGATGACTCCACTGTCGAGCTTTTCTAGAATGGCTGCGTCGAATCTTTGTGTCATCATCGATGCGAGGCTTGCGAAGACGGAGCATGTGAGCAACCGTCACAGTCGTGAGGGGAGTGCTATTCGCATGCTCTATCGTGCACTGAGGCATGCGATTGCAATGTCGTCGAGTTGCGAAGCGGCCGCGGGAACCAACGCAGTGCAGCCAGTAACACCTGCACAACGCGCGCGCACTGCAATGTCTCTTTTTCTGTCTCAGCAAGCTGCAAATGAAGTACTTCCGAACCATACGCGCGCCTCGGAAGGGTTTATCAAGCAGATTCGTGAGATTATGGCTTCGGTGCTTTCTCGTCGCGGCTCGATGGGATCAGATCAGTACAAGCATCACATGCAGAACGTCGCGGTCAGTCTCCAAGGAGATCAGAGGCAAATTGTCGCGCGTGTTTTGATGAAGCGCCTTTCCGGATATGAATCGTTCGCCACACTAACGTGTGCTGAAGTGAAAACGGTGATGTCACCGATCGCTGTGTCCGATGCCGCAAACTTTCAGATGTGTCGGCTAAAGCGCTGCCATCGCAAAGCGATCACTGTTGCTATGGAGGGATCGCTGAGTGAATTGCTGACCCACGGTGCCGTCGCATCTGCCGAAGACGCTGGTGTCGTTGCCCACAAGCTCGTTGCTCGGCTCGTCGCATCGCAGTTTGTGGATGAGCGGCTGTCGAGGCTGTACGCCGAAGTCGCAACGGCGTTCAGCCGTCGAAGATCCCTCCTTCTCATCTCTGGCGGAGGCTCCTTTCAGCATCAAGCACGTATGCGTGAGTTACCGTGGATGGCGCCGCTCCTTCGCGAACTAGCAAGTGGTTTTTCGCACGGCAAAGCTGCGGCGTTTGCAGGGACACTACTTTCCGAGTACTGGCGGTATTTTCCTATCACGTTAATGCCGAACAAAATGACATCGGCGTTGCGCGAACTGCTCCACCCCGAGCCTACCAAAAAGCGAAAGAGTCGAACTTCCTCGGAAGAGAAAGAGCCACCAAAGGAATCACCAGTGCCTCCAATGTTGGAGGAGCTGGCGGCTGATATTTTTGGAGGCACGTTTTCGTCCAAGTATCATGCTGTGGCACGAACTGCAGCCGCGCGCATTGGAAACACGACATATAGTCGCTACTACCAGCTCGATACAATGCTGCCGCAGTTGGCAAGTGGGACGTTATCGATCGACGCTGCTGCTGTTGCCCTGCGCGATGCCTACTACGGCACCCCAACGCGAGCGGGATGGTCCGTCAGCGGCAACGGTAAGCTTGTGGAGGCTGCACAGATCTTGACGACGCATAACTTGATTTTGTTTGATGATGTGCCCCTAGTCACGGACGGTACCACCAATATGCTGAACGAGACGTTGAAGCGGTCGTGGCAACTTCTCGAACGCCTTTGTGCAAAGTCCGCTGACAACCTTCAGTTCTCTCGGAAGTCACAGCACGCCCGTCAAATTGCGCATGGATTCCGACAATTTGTGTACTTTTTATCAAAGCTGCCCTCAGCCGAGGTGCAGCTTGCATTCTTAGACAGCCAGTTGGAGGCGAAGCCGAAGTCGTCCAGTGCAGTGGCAGGACGATTTCCGTTTCGAGAGAAAATCAATGGTGTGCGTTGCGCTGTTCGAGGAGAGCCTCAGAGCGCTGACGCAATTGTTCTCGCTTGGCGTCGTGTGGAATAAACAAAGAAAACCCACGGAGATTCCACCAATCAAGATTGACGTCCTACGGGGACAACAAAATCAGAAATCCAACCTGTCGGTGACAAATTCTGATATCTTCACTCACTTTTTTTTTCCAGGTATTTATTTTCGGTGTTTTTCAAACATTTTTGCCCCCATGTGTTGCACGTGAGTGTGTGGTGTGTGCGTTGAAATGAATTGTGGTTGGTTGTTATTTTGCTGACCACCAAGCACTGCAATCCACAGAGTAGCGTTGTACACACGTTGCAAGAAACTCTGATGAGCGAGCCTAATTATCTCGCCTCGGCGGTCGTGAAAGCGATTATGATCGGTGACGCTGGGGTCGGTAAGTCCTCATTAGCACATCGCTTTTGTGACAAGGAGTGGAACCCACACTTCGTCTCCACTGTCGGTTCTGACTTCAAAGAGGTTCGAATCCATCGTGAAGACGGTCGAATCGCTCTGCAACTATGGGACACCGCTGGTCAAGAGAAATATCGCACACTCATTCCTGCGTATTATCGTGGAGCAGACGCCGCTATCATTGTGTTTGACGTGACGAGCGTGTCCAGCTTCGAGGGCGTCACCAGCTGGGTAAACGATCTGCGAAAGCACAATGGATATTCAGATCCGACGGTTGTGCTGGTGGCGTGCAAGGTAGACTTGGAGCGTGCAGTGCCATATGCAGCAGGCCTTGAGCTAGCAACGTCCTTGCAATGCAAGTACTTCGAAACAAGCTCGCAGGATGGAAGCGCCGTCGACGATGTATTTCATTACGTTGTCGATGCATGTTTGGCGAAGCGTGCTGCCACTGGGCTAAGCCAACGCGAGTTGTCGAAGAAATCCGTAAATCTGCGAGACGACAATTTTTATTATCAGCGGTCCACGGGACTATGCATGTGCGGAGACTTTCGCCAAGGAATGAAATAAGCGCAATAGACGCGTTTTCTTCTTGGATTATTTTTGAAACGCCTTTTTTTTCCGATCGTCTACTCATTTCGTTTGCTTACCCAATTTCGTTGCCACTTTTTTTTCGATGCCTGCTTAATGCACTCCTTCATTATCATGCATTCGATCGCACTCGACAAAATGAGTTGTTGGAATCACTCATTTTTTTTTTTTCATTTGGGTTTTTTTTTTAACGAAAAAGGCGCATCGATACAATCCAATGGCCACCGCAACCCGCACGACCCCCTACACATACAACTCCGGGCTGGACTACGACGTTTGTGTGAAGTCGATCATTATTGGCGATTCTGGCGTTGGGAAGTCCTCGTTGCTGTACCGCTTCACCGACCAAGATTGGAATCCCCACTACATCGCCACGATCGGTGTCGACTTCAAGGTGTTGACATTCGAGCGCAACGGTAAAGTTGTGAAGCTCCAGTTGTGGGACACTGCAGGCCAGGAACGCTTCCGCACCATCACGCACTCCTACTACCGTGGTGCCCATGGCATCATTCTCGTGTACGACGTGACCAACATGGAGACATTTGAAAATATCTCCTCTTGGATGACCGATGTTCAGAAATTCGGCGTAGAGGGTGCTCCTCTCGTGCTTGTCGCGAACAAGACTGACCTTGCCAACAAACGCGTCGTCCCCCGCGAGGCGGGAGAGCAGTTAGCAGAGAAGCTGCAGTGCAAATACTACGAGACCAGCGCTCGTGAGAACCTTGCTGTGGACGAGGCGTTCAACTTTATTGTCGATACATGTGTCAACCGCCGCCTTCGCGATGTGGACAAGTCGGTATCCCGCCGCAATAAGCTCCTCTTGCCGGATCGTGCAGACATGAACACGAAGCAAAAGACCTCGTCTGGCCCTTGCGAATGCTAAAGGCTTACCTTTCCTGTGTCAGGTGAGAGCGAGAGGAGGTCTTTGGCATTGGTTTGGTCGGGGTGGATCGAGGGCTTTTGTTTTTTGTTCTTTCTTTTGAGCTCTGCAAGTGAAGTTTTTTTTTTTGTTTTGTTTTGACGCGCTCTTTGTTGCACATTACTTTCGTGTTTTTGAAAGTCTGCTCTCCATCCTGCCCACACCAAAAAGAAAGAATTTATTTTTGATATGTGTTCTGGGTTCAATTTTCCGTAATGGTAGTGTTTGGTTTCAATGTTTGATTGCTTTGTCTTGTAAAAACAAAAGACACGATGAAGTTGTCAACTGCCTCTGTTCTTGCGCTGTCCGTCTGTGTTTGTATTGCCGTTGTTGGTGTCAGCGCCCAGTTCGATGACGATGGTGACGGCGGTGGCTACGACGAGGAGGGCATGATGCCTCCTCAAGACGGCCCCCGCGAAAAGGTGACCATTGGTGTTCTGAAGCGGCCAGCGACCTGCGATGCGAAAGTGGAGGCGGGCTCTCGAGTTGCCGTCGACATTACACTTACCAAACTGGTGCCATCTGAAGTGAAGGCTGGAGAGATGGAAAAGGTCACTGTGTTCTCGAAGAAGAAGTTGATTGTTGCCGGCAGCGGACGATTTATCGAAGGCGTCGAAGAGGGTATCATTGGCGCTTGCATCGGTGAGAAGCGATCCCTTCGCATTCCAGCGTCCCTCGGCTTTGCGGAAGAGGGCAACAGGAAATTGAACATTCTTCCAGATACCGACCTACGTGCAGTGATCGAAGTGGAGGATGTAGAAGCAGCGGATCCCTATGGCGAGGGCATGGACGACATGTCACCGGATGAGGACATGGAGGAGTACAATCCGGAGGCGGGCGGTCGTCGCCGCGGCGGTGAAGATGATGACGAAGATGATGAGGAGAATGAAGCTGTCACCGGGCCACATATCTCCGAAGAGGAATTTGAAACCTACGTCCCCAAGACCACAACGGCACAGTTGCGTGCCCTTGCCGGCGACGGGAAGAAGACTGTCTTTGTGATGTTTTACGCCCCTTGGTGCGGCCACTGCACCGCAGTGAAGCCAAAGTTTGCGAAAGTTGCTCGCGCGTTTGCCGGGGACGCCTCCAAGGTCGCTGTCGTCGGTGTAGATGCCACCATTGAGGAAGAACTTGCGCAGGAGTACGGAATCGAAGGCTTCCCTACATTCTTCATGATTCCCGCTGGACGATCTCCCGTAGCGTACAACGACGCGCGTACCACCGTTGGGATGGTCCACGCCATCAACGATGCGGCTAATGGCCGCCTTTCTATGATGGCAGGTACCGTTGCAGAGCACAATGAGCTCGTACAGCAGTGGCATCAAGGATCGCTTTCGTTGCAGGACCTTAGTGGCAAACTTCCTGACGGTTCGTATTACAAGCGTGTGGTGGAGAGCATCACAACTCATGGTAAGCCGTACATCGTGAAGGAGAAATTGCGACTGGAAAAGGTGATGACGACCAGCGCTGCATCACTGAAGGCAGACCAAGTGGACAGCATGCAGCGACGCCACAATATTCTTAACGTATTTGATGACGAACGACCATCATCGCTGGAGGATGGCATGTAAGCAACACACAAGTCCGCCTTTTTCTGCTTGGTGTGTTGTTGTTGTTTTTTTCTGGGTCGATCATCTCTTGGAGGTTTCATTGGTTGCTCTTATTGTGATCAATCATGTTTGCTTGGGAGAAACACAGCTCAGATATTTGTGCGCTATTTATGATTCTAGCTCTTCACGTCACGATCATCAAAACTTTATCTCGAGTGAACAAATGAAAAAAAAAAAAAGCTTTTGCTGTTCTTGTATTTTCCTCGCTAGCTCCACAGAGAGACATAGCCTCCCCACCAACAACAACATAAAAGAAAAATGCACGATAGCGTTCATACTCGCAGCTCCATGAGCATGATTGAGTGCGAAGACGCCACTCTTCTGTCACTCTCCCACGACATTGATCGACACACGTCACAGTTACGGAACGACGTCCTGCACTCCATCGCCGCCATTCGCACCAAACTGCATCAGCAAACTGCCGAGGCAATGGAGCATCAACAACTTCTTGCACAGGCGACAGAGCAGCGACTACTTCAGCACATCGAGCAGCTACAGTCGCTGTTAGAAGTTCGCACGTCGGAGCTTGCGAGAGAGAAGCAGCTCACAGAGAAACTAATCGGAGCTCAATTTGCACAGAAACGTCGACAACGGCAGCGTGAGGCAGCAACAGAGGCACTTCGTGCGTGGCACAGACTGGTTGCACGGGAAAAGGAGGTCAATCTCATCGCTGAAAAGGCAGTCAAAGATCGCCAGGAACGAGAAGCCCGTTCTGCGTTTGCCACGTGGCGACTTCAGTCGCTGAAGCTCAAGTACGAAAAATCTCTTGAAAAGACCATTGGAGATCACCGTCGAGCGGTGGCCAAAGCAACTCATGAGCGTCAGGCATTTGAGAACGCTTCAAAGATAGAAATCCTTGCCCTGAAAGAGAAAGTGAATCAAGAAGAAGATCGCCGCGCTGTCCTTGAGGAGAAATTGAAGGCCGCCTTTATGCGTGGCGTGTGTGCGTTGAACCTTGAAGCAATGCAAGTTCTACGAAACACAAGCGAGGCGGGGATGCATGAAACTTCTGTTGCGTCACTCGTTCAACAGATCAATATCTCCGGTCTGGAACCAACAGAACCGTCGCTTCATCTTGCTGAAGGCAGCGAACATGGGAACGACGCAGCGACGTTAGCTCGTCTCCTTCAGAGGCAGCAAGCGCTTGCCGCACAAATGGGTGCCCTTCAGTCCGCCGCACTCGCACCTGCCCAAGCCTCTATCCTCCATCCTGAACAGCAGACTAGAGGTAGTAGCGCTACGCATGTTGTGCCGGGACAACAAACCGCACAAAGACAAGGAGCCGCTCAACAGGGAGCCAACAGTGGTCCACTTTTAAGCAGCAACGGTGGTCGTGTTGTGGCCTCAACTAGTTCAACCAGTGTGACGTCCCATCAAGCCTTCACCGTTTCTGTCAATCCATCGTACTCCACAAGCGCGAGTGTCGGAGGAGCGACGGGGCGTGGGCGCGGAAGTGCCAGCTCTCGCCCGTCGACTGCTCTTCCACGCGTGACAAGGAAGTAAGAGGGACGCAAAATGAGGCCCACAATGAGGACCTTACGTGCTAGAAGACACTTCATAGAAGCAACTGCAGATATGCTAGAAGAAATAGATACTCCAAAGGTTCTAGAAGGAAGAAAAGCTGGCGGTTTTTTTAAAAAAATAACTGAGAATGTGCCGTCACCATCCAAGATAGATTTTTGACTAACTCTTTTCATTTGAGGAAGGAGGGAAAAAACTTTAAAGGAACCCCATCACGCTATGAGACGTTTGCTGATGATGCATCATCCGCCAGCTACTGCAGTGCAGCGGTCAACGATGACGACGAAGTCAATGAATGTCGGAAGGATATCCTCCACGACCGGTAGCAGCAGCACATCCCGTCGAGAGGAGGTCAGAACAAAGACGCATGTCGTTGGCGTTCGTAGCTGCGTACTAGATCTCTGCAGCATGCGGCAGCAGACCGCCCTTGCGGATCTTGTCAACAGTAGCAGCGTTGCCTCCATCTCAGGAAGCACTCCTTCTACTTCACACCAAAACGATGTTGTCCTTCTGCAATCTGATGTATTGCGGGAAGGACTCGCACCGGCATCGTCATCCTTGCCCCAGTCATCCTCCTCGCAGTTGCCGGATACGTTTGGAACTGTGCTGGAGGGGAGGCTGCTAGACTCCGTGGATCTTTCGCTCTCCAAAGTCTCGGCGTCCTTCAACCGAGCAACTCTCAACAGCTCCCTCCTCGATGGCGCAACATTTCTACGCTGCACCTTTCATCTCACAATGATGAAGAATACTACGGCGGTGGACGCACGTTGGTTCCACTGTTCCTTCCTTGGCTCAGACCTTCAACATTTTGACGGGAGAGCGACGAGATTTATGAACTGTACATTCCATCGGTGTGACTTAACGTCGTGGCGTGTGGAGGGGGCAGCTTTTAGTGGTTGCACATTTCACAAGTGCAAGATGGATGGTTGGGTATTTGATGGCCAAACAACATTTGTGAACTACAAAGCGCCAACAGCGTCGAGCCAAGTTGGATGGGTGCAATCAGAAAAGTCGCTAGCACGATTTGGTCCTCAGGATGTCACCATACTCCGTGCACAGGCAGGAAGCTTGTCGTTTTCATAAAAATGATTCAAGAAAAGGAAGTCACATTTTTTATTTTCCTCCTCTTCTGTAACTGCGTTCATTTTGGTTCAGCTACCTTCGTAAGCGCATTTTCTTCATTATTGGTACGCAAAAGCTCGTAGAACAACCAACACAAACATCAATCTCATATCGCTCAAGAATATACCCCACACTAACCCCTCTCTGTACTAAACACACCAAAAAAGTAAACAATGACGACCGTTAAAGAGGTGCAAATCGCAGCTGTCACCACTGCGTTCGCCGTGCTTAACGACCCCGCAACTGCGTCGTTGCCGCGAAGCGAGGTCGGTGCTGTGTTATCGAAGCGCCTGCAGCAATCAGTGGCGTCCTTGGGCACAGAAGGGACTCGAATCACCAAAGCAATGATCTTGAATATCGAAACAAACGCAACAAAGCGTGAAACCGCCGAGGGCGTCGTCTCGGCAGCGCAGACGATTTTCTCGGCACTTGGCGATGCCGCCCCAGCGCCATTTGGGTCGGTGTTTAGCATCCTTGGCACGATTGCAGGTGTGGCGCAGAAGGTGATGGCGAATCAAAAAGCAGTCGCGTCGCTGGCTGAGCGCTTCATCTCGCTGAATCCGATCATTCTCGAAATTCACACTCGTGCCATGACGGACGCAAGTGACATTGTCCAGTCGAAGTCGCTGGACATTGTGCGGCGAATCTTGAAGGTGTTTGAAGATGCAAGGGACTTGATTCAGCGCTTTGTTGCCCCAGCGGCGGAAGAGGCATCCGATAGCAAAGATGGCGGCGGCTGGTTTGGCAGTAGCTTGGTCCGCTGGGCGAAGGAAAAGTTCGTCGAGATCAGCCATTCGCCTGAAGACTTTGAGTTGATTCACGCGCAGCTTGATCGCGTTCTGGCAGATTTCAATTTTGCAAAGATCGCGACACTTCTGCCAGCGCCCACGGCAGCGGAGCTCGTTGAAATGACTCGCGTGGATGCAGAAGTGCTTCAGCAAGAGTGTGAGGCTCGCCTGAAGCTTGCGATGAAAGACGCGTCGGAGGACGTAAAGGCGGACATCCAGCGTGCGCAGTCGCAGCTCACCGCGGAATTCAAGAACTCCATTGGATCCATGTCCGCGCAGCTAGACACCATGGGCGTCATGATGAAGACCATGTTGCAGGAGAAGATGTTTACCGCGCTGCGCCTGGACGAGCACGAAGTGAGGCTCTTTGGTAAACTCGCCAACCGCACCAACGGTGGAGGTGAGCTTCTTGAGGCGAGCATCAGTGGCACCACTGTCGTGGCGAAACGTTCCAACGCGACGTCGGAGTCCGAAGCGCTGGATGTGCTCAATGAGGCCGACTTGCTGATGCAGCTCCAGCACCCAAACATCGTGCGCTGCTATGGCGTTGTGGTCAAGGGCCAGCGCACATACCTGCTTCTTGAGCGTTGCAATATCAGCGTGAGTGCTGTGCTGCGCATGTCCGGCGCACTGCCGCCCGTCCCGGCCGCCTTTGTGTTGCTTAAGGTCAGTGCTGCCCTTCGCACACTGCATCAGCGAAAGCACGTGCACCTTGATGTAAACTCACACAACGTGATGCTGAAGAGCAACGGAGACGTTTCTCTCATTGACTTTGGTTCCGCTGCAGGAATTCAAGGAGCTAGCCTTACATCATCAAATAAAACAAAACGATCACGAAAACCGGTGTCGCCGACCACAGTTCGGGCCATCTTCGTTGCGCCCGAATGTGTCGCGTCATCGTCAGAGGACGTCGCCACTGTCATGGCTGATGTGTACTCCTTCGGCATGTTCATGTATGAGCTTTTGTCTGGTGGTGCCCCCTTTGACGGAGATGAACGCGATGTGTCGACCATCGTCGATGCGGTCCACACAAAGAAGCAACGACCGTCGCTGACAGCCTGCGCGCGCGCACCGAAGACCCTCACGACCCTCATGCAGCAGTGCTGGGCACATGAGGCCGACGACCGCCCATCCATGGCTACGGTTCATGGTGTGCTGGACCAATACCTCATTTCTGAAATGAACGGCACTGCGGCGAGTGACGAGTACAACCGCTTTCTGTCTGCCCTCGGAGTTGCTGGTTTCCACGTCTCGGCGGTGGCTGTCGCGCCGACCGATCTGGGCGTTGTTGCCCAGAAGCCTCGTGGAACAAAGCAGCACAAGCTGAAGAACACCGTCGCACGTTTTCGCAAGTTCGTCGCCTTAGGAAAACTCAAAACACGTGATTACGTCGCGTTCCTGCAAGAACTTGGCCGCAAAGGCACAACGACGCAAGAACTCACGCTTTTTCTCTCCATGCACGCTGCTAGTGCGGAAGCAACAAGTGACGCCCAAGAAGGAAAGCAGCGCATGGATGAGGCGGCATTCATCAAATATTTTACGTCGTGGCTGGAGAGCGTGTTCAAGAAAATCGCGGCGCCACGCGAGGAGGTCAACATTGATGGCCTGAAACAATTCCTCGAAGCCATCGGGAAGCCCCAATCCGAGGACTCGCTTCCGCTGCTCCTGCAGCATGTCGATGTCAATGTGAATGGACTGCTGTCGTTTGAGGAACTAATGGTGCTGGTTGACTCATTGTACGCGCCAGATGACAGCGATGATGAGGAAGAGGATGTCATCACTAGCCCACAGGCCCCACCTGCAGTTATTGCCCCCGTTGTTGCCGCTGCTGCTCAGCCTGCTGTCGCTGCTGTGCAAACGCCACCGCCACCACTACCCAAAAGCGATTCCGCTGATGTGAAAGATCAGCTGACGAAAGCATTGTCTGCCGCGAAAGCGAAGAGCCGTGAGGCGGTGGCTCAAGTCCTCATCGACTTTGCTCCCCCAACTATCCAGTCCACAGAGCTCTGTGAGCTTCTGATGAGGGCCGTCAACAATGCGGTCGTTGATGGTCCTGCTAGCCCCGCAGTCGTCTCTGCGTTTACGACGCTAGCGGCTCGACAAGCGCTGTGGTCGCTCGCCTATGAACTCGTTGCCGATGATGCTGCAGGTGCTTACGGTGCGGTGACCCTCAAGCTAGCAGGAACCACAGTTGATCAGAAAAAACTCTTTGTGTCCAACCCCTCCCGTGATGCGCTGTGCGCAGTGGCATTGAGGGCAACCACAGCAGAGTTTGCTGGGCTTGTTGGAAGCGCTCTCTCTTCGCTGGTTGCGGACAACGACGATCAGCGGAAAGTGTTTGGGACCATTGTGGTGCGCACCGCCGTAACTTCTTTGATCCGAGCTGCGAAAGCTTCTCCCAAGGATTTGAAAACCTGTTTGCTCGCACTGTGCAACATCACGATCAACGATGACAATGAAAAGTTGTATGGAACACCTGAGACTGCAGAAATTCTTGCCTCTGTGGCAGCTCAATGCTGCTCGAATGCCGAAGTCGCCGAAGCGTTCGGAAACGCGTTGAGGAACCTTACCGTCAACGAGGAATGCAAACCACTGTTCAACACGACGGTGATGGCGACATCAGTTGCGAAAGTGATGGGTGCGTGCACATCGAGCGGCTCTGTGCGCATGATTTGTGGTGCGGTCTCGAACCTGACGTCGAAAGAGCGAAAGAACTCCGGAACTGAAGCAATTCGAAATGGCCTCGTGGCGATGGCAAAGATTGCTGACAGCCAAATCGCGATTCGCTTTTGGGCAAACGCAGTGAGCAATATTACAGTCGACGACGAAAATGAGAAACTGTTTTCAACGGAAGCCATGCGTGACAGCGTTATTATGCTCGCAAAAAAGTCCACAGAGGCACTGACCGTGCAATGGATCGCAACTGCTATTCGCAACCTTTCGTCCAACGCGCAGCACAAGCCGCTTTTCGGGACGCCCGCAGTCCGTGATGCGCTGCTCATTCTTGCCAGCCGAGCCGATTCCCCAGATGCCGCGCGCTTTGTTTGCCTCGCTCTCACAAATGTCGCGATTCTCACCGCCACAAAGCCGCTTTACGGCACTCAAGAGGTTCGCACCACATTTCTAACAATGAGCAAGAAAATGACAACTCCACTTGCAGTGCGGTCCTACTTTGCGACACTTGCCACGATTTTGGTGAACGACAATAACGAGGCGTTCTTTGGTATCGATGCTGTTCGTGAGTTGTTCATTCATCATGCCAAACTGTGCTCAACCAATACGGACGCGCTTCAGCAGTGGTGTCTCGCCTTGCGCAACTTCACCGTTAACGTTAACAACAAGAAACTGTCGGGCACCCCCGAGATGCGCGATGCGCTTTTGACCATCATGAGCGGCGCGCAGTCTGCTGCAGACGTCAGTGCTATCACGAAACCTCTTTCGAACCTTAATGCAGCGAGCGCGATTCAGAACCGCAAACTATTCGCAATCGAAATCTTCCGTGATGCACTGCTTCGCCTGGCGCCACTCATCGGCAGTGACAACGGTGCAACGGCATCTGAGGGTGTCCGTTTCTACTGCAGCTTCCTTAGTAGTATTACGGTCGATGATGACAGTGAGCTCCTCTACGGCACAACCACCACTCGGGATGCGTTCATCAAGTATCTGATTCCAGCCGCGCTCCCCGGCACTGCTGTTGCGAATGTCGCGATGGCGCTGCGGAACCTGTGCCACTCTCCCCCCAACAAGATCATTTTCTCAACTCCCGATCTCGTTAACGCCGCGCTCGTGCTAGCTGGAAAAGTTGACAATGTCGAGGCGTGCCTCCCCATGACTGCGTGCTTCCAGAAGATTGCCATACGCCCAGAGTCACGGCCACTGTTCTGTTCTCTTGCCGCTCGAGCATCATTTGCTGCGCTCGGTAAGATTGCCACAACCCCAGCAACTGCAGAGAGCTTCTGCTCCGCTATCGTGAATATTTCAATCGACAACGACTGCGAGGCAATGTACTCGTCCGCTGAACTCCGCGACGTACTTGTTGACGTGACGTCTCTTGCCGCAACCACCGCAGAATCTGCGCAACAGCTTGCTAAAGTTCTTTCTTACGTGACAAGTACGGCAACCAACAGACCTGTGTTCCGAACCAAAGCTGTTGTGGATGCACTCACCAGATTTGGACCGCATATTGCAACTCCCGACGGTGCGCACCGCTTCTGCTCGTTCGCATACAATCTCATCGACGATGCAATGCGTCCATTGTTTTCGAACGCGGCATTTCGAGACATCTTTGCCAACATGGCCAAGCATGCAACGACTCCGTTAGGCGCCAAGTGCTGGGCCCTTGCTGTCTTCGACGCATCGAACACAGATCAAGGGAGAGGCATCTTTGGCACGAAGGCCGTTCTTGACGCCATCGTCGATCTTTCTTCACGCATTACGACAGTCGAAGAAGCGACAGCGTTAGCCAAGGCCGTGAGCACAATTGCGAGAAACGACGACTCGGAGAAATGCTTTGCCACACCTTCTCTGAGAGACGCGATACTGGCGCATTGGATTCCCCACGCAACGACGCCTGAGTGCGTCTCATCCGTTGCTCGAGCCGTTACTAACATTTCCTTCGCAGCTCCCCATAAAGAACTAATGGGCACTGAGGCGGTGCGAGATGGGTTGCTGAAGTTGGTTGATGTCCCTGGCAATAAAGTGGATGCAATTGGTGTCGTCGCGCAGGCTATGTCATCGATCTGCGGTAGGACGGAAAACGTAAAAATCTTCAGCTCCGTGCGAGACACTTTCACAAAACAAAAGACTTTGGCCGAGAACAGCGGCGGAGAAGCTGCGGTCGTTGCTGAAGCTGTGAAGCACATCACGGCACTCCTTAGCAAACTGACCTGAGTCTGCAAAATGAGTATGAAAGGATTGGAGGGTTGTTGTTGTGTGGCAATGTGTCGTGCCTCAACCACAGCTACCCATGCTGGTATGTACAACTTGAATCAACTTGTTTCCTCTATACAACTGTGTGTGAGTGTGAGTGTGTGATTATTCATTGGTGCTCAATCGCTGCTTACCAAAAAAAAAATGAGCAAAAAGTGAGAGAACATTGTACCTAGGGCTTTGCTTTTTTTTTCGAGCTTCAAAAGCAATTTTGCTGAAGACAAGAATCTCCTTTGGGTGTTTCTTTATTACTCGCGATGGTCATCAGTGTCCACGTATCAAAAGAAAGCTAAACTTTTATTCGGCTCAGCATGACTTTTTTTTTTGATTTGTTGAGAGTGAACAAAATCAACCGAGAGATGAGTACATCACCATCAGCAGATCCTAACGATCCAAGAGAGTCAATCATTTGTGATGTTGCAGAGCGGTTACGAGCGTTCGTACCAAATCAACAAAGCGACCATGATATTGAACAACAACAAGCCACTACATTGATGGCTGATGTGCGGGAGGCACTAGTAGAGCGACGCTGCGACGCTGCCCCACTTCGTTCTCAAGAATGTCGCGAGGCGATGTGGGCACTTGGACAGCAGCTGCGGTCTCCAGAGAGTTGTGGGGCCTACGGCGAAGTGGTTCGTCAGCTATGCGGCGATAGCGTGGAAACCAAGAGATCTTTTTTGACGGTGGGCTCACGCGATGCACTTTGCGTAGCTTCACTGCGCGCCACAACACCGAAAGCTGCAGGCCATGTCAGTTCTGCCCTTGCAGCGCTCGTTGCTGATAATGATGAACAGCGACGTCATTTCGGTACCGAAGCTGTTCGATCGGCCATAGTCGCGTTGATCATTACCTCTCGCGACACGCCAGCATCACTCAAGTTCTGCTTGACCGCGCTAAAGTTCATCACCGTCAATAACGACAATGAAGCCCTCTTTGGCACTAGCGACGTTTACGAGGCGCTTCTACGTGCAGCCCCATGCTGTTCCACAAGTGGAGACGACATGGCCGAGCTGTTTGGAAACACACTTCGGAACCTTACTGTGAACGAGGACAACAAGATCGTCTTCAACACCTCCCTCATGGCAGCCGCTGCGGCATCTGTTGGGAGCGCGTGTCGCTCCTCAGGTTCCGTCCGAATGATGTGCGGTGCCCTGTCGACGCTCAGCACGAAGAGCAAGGTGCCGCTTGGAACCATCGCCGTTCGCGACTCACTGATTCACATGGCTCAATTTGCGGATTCTCAGATTGCCATTCGCTACTGGGCAAACGCAATGTCTAACATCACTATCGACGATGATAACGAAAAGTTGTTTGCGACTCCACAAATGCGAGATGCGGTGGTGATGCTTGCCAACAAATCAGTGGATGCCGTCACAATTCAGTGGATCGCATCAGCGCTTCGGAATATTTGCGCATTTGTTGGCCATAAGCCCCTCGTTGGCACTTTCGAAGTTCGCGATGCGATTGTGGGCATGTTGCAGAGATGCATCGGGCCCGAATCTGTACGACTCGTTTGCAGCGCGATGCTCAACGTGGCTGAGAATGCGGCGAATAAAATCATTTTGGGAACGGTTGTTGTTCGAGAGACACTTGTGGCCGCTGGAACTGCATATGCCACAACGCCCGAAGCTGCGCGTGTGTTGTGTGGAGCGATTGCATCCATCATCATCAACGATGACAATGAACTTCTTTTCGGAACGCCAAGCATGCGCAATTTGTTTATCAAGCTAGCTCCGATTTGTAGCTCCGCTGTAGATTCATTACAACGTTGGTGTCTCGCAGTTCGAAACTTCACCGTAAATATCGACAATAAAACACTTTTGGGTACCGTCGGCGTGCGAAATGCCTGTATGGACATCATGAGAGGCGCCAAGTCACTTACCGATCTGATCGCCGTCTGCAAACCTATTGCACAATTGACAGCCAACGTACCTGAAAACCGAAAGATGTTTGGGACAATTCATTTTCGGGAGGCCATCATGGAGCTCTCGACGCATCTCACAAGCAAAAGCACCAGCAGCAGCACCAATGAGCAGATTGCGGAGGGGATTCGGTGCCTCTGTAATGCCGTAGCAAACATCACAATCGACGACGATAACGAATTGCTGTATGCTGAATCGGAACGGTTGCGGCTCATTTTTACGGAATTGATCATCCCAGCAGTGCCGCCCGGAGAGTGGAGTGCCGCAGTGACATCTGTTGGCCAGGTCATGCGAAATTTGTGTTCTGCTCCTGTGAATAAAGAACTTTTTTCAACGGAACTTGGCCGCACTGCGTTTTGCACGCTGGCATCGAAAGTTTCTGACGCTTCTAGCTGCCAGTTCGTTTCGGCATGGTTAGAAAAGCTCGCTGGGCGCAGAGAGTCGCGGAAATTATTCTGCACAACAGAAGTTAGGGCAGCAATCCTCCAGTTGGGGCGATGCGCTTTGAGCTCGGCTGCAGTGAGCGCCTACTGCAACGCTCTCGCCCAGCTTGCCTGCGACGATGACTTTGAGGAAATGTATGTGACCTCGTCAGAATTTCGAGACACACTTGCTCAACTCGGTTCGCTGGCGACTTCTCCCGATGCTGCGCTGCGGCTTTCCCATGTCGTGTTAAACCTCACTGCCGGGGTTCGCAACCGCGCTGTGTTTTGCACACCTGCCTTTGCGCAAGCGCTAGAAACGATCGGGCCCTACATTGCCAGTGCAGAGGGCGTAAGAATGTTCGCTGGAGCACTCTATCACCTGTTGACTGTATCGTCCACGCGTGATTTGTTTATCACGACGTCACTCATCTCCACCATGATGCGGCTCGCACCGCTTGCGACAACTGCAGACTCTGCGAGGGCGTGGGGAAATGCGGTACTCAGCGCTGCTGGTGGTGATAAAGGAAAGGTAATGTACGGCACACCGCAATCACTTGATGCGATTGTACTCTTCTCTCAGCGTGCGACGACCAAGAACGAGGTGCAGTTACTTGCTCGAATCGTATCTGCCATAGCGAGAAATGACGACTCTGAGAAAGTGTTTGCCACGGATGTACTTCGTGACACCATCACCTCGCGTTGGATGGCTCATGCTACCACGTGCGAAGCTGTGACAAGCATTTCCATTGCACTTCGTAACTTAGCGTGCGCAAAGCCTCACAAGTTGTTGTTCGGTACCCCAAGTGTGTGCAACGCGCTAGCTGCAATGCTCCAGGTTGCGTCCAGTAATGTGGAATGCTTGGACAACGTCTGCAACGTGATCCGTAGTTTATGCGAGATGCAAGCGAACATTGCTGTGTTATGTGGACTGAGAAGCCATTTGCTTGAATTGAAGGCCTCCATTGCTCGCGGTGAGGGTACTGAAACTCAGAAGATGGCGACACTTTCGAGGGAACTGTAATAGGAACGGTTTGAAGGACTCCTGTAAAATGGAAGGAGTTTAGGTCGTCGAACTACCCTGTAGTGACACAAATAATATATGATTGTGCCATTGAAACACGTATGGCGAAGGTTCTGAAGATCACGCTTAATCGCACTGCTCCTTGTCCAGTTGTTTTTTTTTTTTTTGTCAGAAACATTCGCATGTCTTTCTTTGGTTTGATTTTTTGTGTAAGACGATGATCGTCGCGAGAAATGTAGCAGCACACGCATTTACTCTTCCCTTGGTTTATTCGTTCATACGGAGCAGCCCGATCTCTCTTTGAAGTGTTATGAGTAGACTCTTGTTAGAGGGGAGAACTTGTTGAAAAGGACGTACTCGAATACGTCGTTGATTTTTGCTTTGCTTGCTGTGACTGCTGACAGTTCTGTAGCATTCACTTCGACCCTGCTGCTGCTGCTGCCCAGCAAGTGCACTCATCGGTGCGAGCTCCTAACCTCGTCAGAAAGAAGGACAATGAATCGTTCTCCGAGACTCTGAGTTTCCATGCAAAAACGCCCTTGTCAGCAGTTCCTGGTGGCGTTGCTCCTCCGTCGTCAACGCTCCATGAAATAGTCGCCATGAGCCCTGGCGGCACGACAGTGTTCAGGAAGAAAGAGCAGCCTCACACTTCCCACTCCCTCGCTGCACACTCCTCCGTTTCAACGACAACTGCAGCAACCTCGACGTTAGGCAGCCCAACCGTGGTGAGTGTCCCCAGCCGCACTAACGACGTTGTCGTCGTTAGCACGAGCAGTAGTATCCCAGTCAGCGGAGGAGGAAGTCGCGTTGTGTTACTTTACAAAGAGGACGATGATGACTCGGTCCCCCCTTCACTGCTCGGACGCCAACAACGAAACAACAGTTTTGTCAACAGCAATAATAACAACAGCAGCTGGCGACGTTACCACCCGCCAGGCCAGCAACAGACTCTTCATAGTCTTGAGTCCACTGCTTCGTCTCTGTCTAATGCAAATAGTCCCAACCAACGACGCAGCAGTTCGTCCGCAACGCCAAGCCCAGATGGAGGGGTGCCACCGTCCTCGAGTCTTACTGCACTTCACGCTTCGAACGTACCCCACGTCTCTTCGCTTTTATCGCTGCTGGGAGCTTCAGCATCGTCGCACACCACCAACACGACTCCCGCGCCCAGCGGAAGCAGTATCAATGCTGCAGCTGCGTCACCCCATCCGCAGCGTCGTCGGGGGTGGGATCGCCTGTGTACAGTGGCGCAAGAGGATGGATTGACAACAAGCGATCTGCGCCTGGTTTCCTACGACACACTGCTATCCATGATGACTCTGTACCATATCATTGAGCCGGATGAAGTAGCACTGATCGAGGCGGAGTGGGCACTATTTCAGCAACAGCAACAAGGAAGAGGAGGAGTGGGCAGCAGCAGCTGGGCTGGACTTCCTCCGGCTGCCGCAATTCCAGCGCCCACAGTCGCAACGACATCACCGGTGATGGTGCTCGGAACCCATGTGAGCAGCAGCGTGCCAACGGCACAGAATCCAGGAGGCCAAGCAGCAGCAGCGGTGAACCACGTGCTCCCCCCACAGCGAAGTACGTCCACACGGAGCGTAAGCTTCGATCGAGGCGCCACATCATCTCCAAATTATTTTGCCAGCGCTGCCACCACGTACCACCACCATCACGCAACTTCCTCCCCAACGCCGACAGATGCAGTTGCTGTGCCATCTCAACGAATCACTGGAACAACAGCGCTAGGTCGCTCCTCATCCGATCGCGCGTCTCCTTCATCTCAAGCGTCAACGAAAGTGCGGTCATCGAGCGGAGGTGGTCCTTTCTTTCAAGGACAACCGCCCCCAAAGAATAACCTCCACAACAACAATTCTGCAGGAATTTCGCCTATGGCAACCAGCTTGCAACTTACAGCAGCAACCGGTGTGGTAGCAGGCCCCCTTCACTCTCCGATGTCCACAGCACTGAACTTAGGAGACCACTCCACTAACATTGGCAGTTATTCACTGCGCGCTTCGCCGATCGCAACAAATCCTCCAACTGGGCTGTCAGTCTCACCGTCGCCGCTTGGTGAGTTTTCAGCGTCGCTTATGCCTCCCAAATCTGGTAGTGTTGCGCGGGCCCTGTTCGTCAATGCACCGCAGGCGCTTCGCAGCTACAGTCAACAAAGCACTGCGACCACAGCTCACTTTTCGGGTATTGGCGGCGGCGGTGGCGGCGGAGCTAGTCACCACACTTTGCCACAGTCAGCGTCGTGGCGCTCGTCGGCATCGGCCACGTCTTCATTTCGGCACCATGAAGGATTCGACACGGCATTGGCTCCCCATCTTCAGCACAAAGTCCGTCTCGGCGGTCACCGGAAATTATTGAGTCCTGATGTCCGCAAGTGCACGAGTGATCCAAACGTGCCTCTGCATCCTGAGCCGTGGGAACATCCGACAGGGCTGAGGAGTGTCGATGCTGTGTCCGGGGCAAAGTATGTGAAGTCTATGGAGAGCCCGCCTTCAGGTACAAAGAAATTTTGTGACCGCCGACCCTCGCTTGCGCCGAGAGACAATCTCTTTGGCGGTGCGCACGCGTAAAAATTCGTGTCGTCGATGTGACCAGTGACGTGTACTGTTGTCAACATTTTTGTACCATCTTTTTTTCCCCCCTTTTGGACGACGAAGTTAGGCAATGGCAACTGCTATCTGTCATTTTTTATTGTTTGTCTGTTTGCTTTGTTCATTGTAATGAGGAACCAGCAGCACACAAAACGAAATTCGATGTGAAGAAAAAATCGTGCTACGAAAACGCATTATCATTTTGCCCCCTCAGAACGTAACTCACAAAAATGTGGCCAACCATCATGATGCTGGTGTTCCTCCATGCCACAGTATGCTTCAGAGTGTCGTCCATCAAAGTTCCGTGCAACCGCACGGACTCATCTTCCGTCGAGCCATTGGTGCCCATACAGAACTTCACAACGTATACCTTGGACAATTGTGACACAATGATTACATTTAGCTCAAATCAAAGCATTTCCAATGTCCAGGTGATTGCGAACGGTGGAAACGTGACGCCTTCTGTGTTCGTCACTGGACGAGTCCTCGAAGAAGTTCGCATCGGTCTCTACGACATCGTAAGCCAACCGCCACCCACTGAGCCACCAGTTTGGTTTAAATTGCTGTCATTTATCGGAACATCCACCGCCTCCAGTCTTGCTGTCGCTCACAACATTGTTGTTCGTGTCAGCAACACGACGCTTAGCAACTATCAAGGAGATCTTGTTTACATTGGTGCGCCCATCGTCGACGGGTTCATTTTGATTCTTGAGGACAGTGACTTCACATATGCGCAAATGGCGGAAACCTCAGTGTACTTGTACGGCCGTCAAATTGGCACCAACGCAGAATTTATCGGGGCGTCGGTGTCCAACGTGAAAATGACACAAATAGGAGGCAGGTGGAACGTGACGGTGCACTCGTACAATCGCACTATGGGCTTTTGGTCCATTTTTGGCTACCTAACGACCACCAACGTAGAATTTGTGGTGCAAGAGACCACCACCATCTTAACATTCTCGCATGAGGTGAGTATTAATATCACGATAGACAAATACTGCTTGCAAGTAATTGATGTCACAGACCCTGGGAACTTAATCAACTTCGCGACGACATTGACGGACTTTACATTTGTCAATACAATGGAGATGGATCCTAGGGTTGAGGATTGTACGACGGACTTTCGAATTTTGTTTCTCTCGGCAAGCGGTGCGGACGAACCACCAAACGTGAACGTGTCAAACGTCGCGATCTCTGTCTCCAACGCGAAATTCACCATGTTTGGTGCGAATCAAGGTCTCATGTTTCAGTATCGGGGCTACTCGCACATCTCGAGCGCCAGCTTTGTTGCAGAAAATGTCTCATCGACGGTGATCGCTCAAGGTTTGTCAGCAGACAGTGCCCGATCGACTGTGCTTCTCATTTATGTGATCGTCGCACAGCTTACCAACTGGAGCTTCATCGCACGCAATATTCTTTTCCATGGGGAATTGAACCACGCAAACAAACTAGAGTATTACAGCTCCAGCACTGGTTGTCTCCTTCTGCTTCAAAATGCACAGACGGAGATAGGAGTGGTAGATATCCTAAATGCGTCGGTAGATGCGGTGGTCAACGAAAGAACTGTCGGCAATGTGCTGGGCGTGGGTGTATTGATGAATCAATTTGCAGTAACGCTCTCCCTTGTGGTATTTCTTAGCAGCGTGAGCACCACCGTGTCGATTGATATCAAAGACTCTGTCATCAACACCCATGGAACTGTGGTCGGACCTTACTTCTCAGGCTTAGCAACTGTGTTCGTCAACTACGTTGCGTTGTGTGTGGGGGTGGTGGTGATGCAGAACAACTGCACCTCATGCAACATTTCGCTGCTGCGTACAAATATCAATGCGTCCAAAACATACATCCTCCCACCAGATTCACCAAGCGCTTGGCCGATCACCGATAACATGATCTGCAACGTCTTGTCGTCGTTGAATATCACCGCGTTCGTGATTGGCATTGATCCGTCGATTGTCATCCAAACGTGCTTGATTCCAAACATGGAGTTCCTCAAGAACTTTCC
>CYKH01001430.1:22157-50774 GCA_001460835.1 Bodo saltans
CCAGTTGGATCTCAGTGGTGCTTGCGTGCCCCCACCAACCCCCGCACCCCCAACGCCTTCCCCCACAACGTCACCGGCTGCATCTCGAGGGGCATCTGCCGTGGCCATCGTTGGATTGAGTGTGGCGAGCAGTATCCCTTCGGTAGGCGCGACTCCGAGCTTTGTACGGTTGCAAACGACGATTATTGCACTCAAAATTCGAGATATGTGCGATAGCGACGATGAGAGCAACACCGTTGTGTATGGGGAATCACCTTTTGAAAACCCCACTCAAGTCTCTGTGCCTTCCCTTGGAGACGACTACGCCATGGCTGGCGGTACGGTTCTTATGAACATTGTCCTGGTCGTTGCTGTTGCAGTGATAGCCGCGTCCTTGCGCATTGCGCCGAAAATGTGGAAGCAGCGAGACAACATGGCAATTCTGTCGTGGAAGTCCAAACTAAAGATTTGGCTGCGACACTTTCCTGGATCAGGTGTCGTCTTGTTCTCTGTATTCCTGCAGCCCACCATAACGTCCGCAGTATCTGTGATGACGAGCGGGAGTGGAAATGGAATTATTATTGGACTCATTGGGTTGATGTTCTTCATGGGCGTGTTGATCTATGTGTCGTACATCGTCATCAAAACCTTTCCCATGTACTTCAGGCTGAACCCACCACGCCAACCCAAAATCCCCGCGGAGAAAATGAGGGAAAATGTGGAAGCAGCGAGACAACATGGCAATTCTGTCGTGGAAGTCCAAACTAAAGATTTGGCTGCGACACTTTCCTGGATCAGGTGTCGTCTTGTTCTCTGTATTCCTGCAGCCCACCATAACGTCCGCAGTATCTGTGATGACGAGCGGGAGTGGAAATGGAATTATTATTGGACTCATTGGGTTGACGTTCTTCATGGGCGTGTTGATCTATGTGTCGTACATCGTCATCAAAACATTTCCCATGTACTTCAGGTTGAATCCACCACGCCAACCCAAAATCCCCGCGGAGAAAACGAGGACACGAGTGCGCCATGATAGTGATGATGATGATGATGATGACGATGAATGTTGTGGTGAAGAATGGACTTCATTTTGGATCACGTTTTCTGAAAGCCCAGGCGAATGGGTTGTCTCGTCTTCGCCGTCGCAACATCAGCGAAGTTCGCAGATCAACCGCAGTGCCACGTCGTTTCACCATCGCTATTCTGCGCTTTATGAACCATTTCGTGGGGGTTGGCATTGGTACTTTGTGGTCGATCTCGCTGTTGCTGCGTTGTCGGGATTGGTCAGCGGACTCGCAGGGGCTCCATTACCGTGCGATGTTGTGCTGTGGTTACTTGTCGGCTTATGTGGAATTTCGACTGCAGGGTCACTTTTTATCCGTCCCTCGGGGCCACCGATGGAAAACTTGATCAACATTGTAGTCAACGGTTTAGGGCTTGCGTCTTGTGTGACCATTGCACTTTCATTGGACTCCATCTCTAACGACGTAGCATTAGCGCAGCTCGTGGCAAGCATGATCATGTCCGTTGTGGATGCATTTCGCTGGTTCTTTGGATTGTTTTGGCAACGAAACATTCGTCATAGTGCACGCAGGAAGCTGAAGGAGCAGCTCCGCGCTATGTTCGGAGATATTCAATACGCGTCGCGCAAGGTGGGACAGCATGGAAGTGCAATGCTCCACCGAGCGTTCCAGCGCTCAACAACGCATATCAGCACGCCCAAGGGGAGGCTTCAAGCACTGATTTTACAAATCTGTGAATCCCAAAAAAAGAATCGCCAATCATTTTCGAGTTCTCGCTCAACTGGCGGTTCCAGTACTCCAAGGTCTCAACTGCAGGCAGCACACGTGGAGGAGCGAAGGCAGTTGTTTCAGCACAGCCACCCAACACATTCACACAACGATTACAACCACCACCAGCGCCGCTCCTCCTCACCGCCATCTCAACCGACAGCAGTGCATCGCCAATTCTTGTGGACACAGAAGCAATTTGCAGACCATGTAGACCCAAATGACTTATGATTTAGCTCCCCTCCTCCGCTTTCTGTTTCTTCCTTTTGGTAGAAACGTCGTAATTGTGAAACCCCCACTCGCCCCAACCCACTCGCAGCTCTTCATGATCGTTTTTTTTCACACTCCCCCAGCAACACAAAGCTACCTGCCCCACTTTCCAAACAGTCTCTGTGTGGGTTCTTTTTTTTTTCCAAAGTCATTTTCTTTGTTTGAATGCAAAGCATGCACTTCGCAAAGGGGCACATATCCGCGAATGCAGTCCTAAAATTAATTTTCCGGTAGCAAGAAACAAGAAACGTCACGTCCACTTTCGCTACCAATGGCTTTGTTTTGCCAACATACTATCGGTTTTTTGTGTGTGTTTGTGCACTTATGCTACCTCTTTCTTCACCATCGTCGTTTCTAGTTTCAGAAATCAGGGTGAACGAATATGGCGACGCCTTCTATCGCCACCAAAGACGACATCATTCGGCTGGTGTGGGCTGTGTACGACCCGAGCATTCCTAATGAAACTCGAACGAACATCACGAATCAATTGATGCACGCCGTCAATGGTCTCAACGGTGCAGCCATCTTAGAACTCGGCATGACCCTCATGCAACTCACAAATGACGCAGCAGTATCGTCGTCTTCAGCAGGTTCGATACAATCTGTTCGTGCGTATGGCGCTGTGATCCTAAAACAGGCCGTCGTGGTGGGAACACTCCATGCACAAGAAGTAAACCCAGAGGCGCTCCTCTCATGGATCAGCTACGATGCCAGCATTTCTCCTGTATTGAGAAGTGCAGCCGGAAACTTGGTGCTTGTGTGTGGTGTTCGATTGTTCCCGGAGAACTGGCCAACACTTCTCAATACTCTCGTTGACGATCTCCAAAGTAAGCCGTTTCTTCTCCCGCTGCTTAAAGATTTTTGTGATGCTTGCGTGGAGGCCCCAGCTGCTGCAGGCAGTGCCAACGCAGGTTACGTTCCTCCCAATCGAATCAAGTTTATCCGAGGAGGGCTGAAGGACGCCGCTCCTACTTCAATGCGTAAAGTGATTCAGTGCATGGAGCAATGGTATCAACAAGGGCAGATGCAACACGTGAACCTGTCCCTTGGCGCGCTGACATCGTTTGCAGCCGTGATCGGGGCGAGTGGCTGGTGGGAGCTGGGCCTCCATGACGTGGTGCGCACTCTGGTGAAATCAGGTCCCTGCTGCAAGGACGCCGTGTCCCTTGCAGGGTCGCTTATTCGCACCACGAATCAAATGAGCCCAACAGATTCCATCGCCTGTGCTCTTATTCAAGATTTGGTGCAGGTGATCGAGCCCGCCATTCAGTCAGAGGATTGGGAGCTTGTGCAGGAGCTTCTGGACATGGTAGCGGACATTCCACCAGCCATGGCCGAGCAGCTGCAAAGCACGCTGGTAATCTTTGTGCAACTTGTCTTGAACATCCCGAGCGTTCTGTTTGCGATCGCAGCTGGCGATATTCTGAAAAAGTTGATAACCAATCAAACAGAAGTCAAACCGCTGAACACATCGATTGCACAGCCATCGAGTCTGCTTGTCTCGATGTCCTTTTTTGCGCAAAAACACGCTGTGCACCCATCATTCGCACGCTCTCCTTGCACGAAGCAAGCCACCGTGGTAGCCGCGCGATGTCAGCGAGCCATTGCCTTCAGCGAAGAGCAGTTCGCGACGCTTCAGTCATTTGACACGGCGTACGCCGACCTCCGCGGGACACTTGCAAACGCAATGGAATTTATTGCCCTTCACTTTCCGCAGGATTCTGCGTCATACTGTGCGCAACTTCTTTCCCAGCTGCCCACAGTAAAATACCCCTACGACCCGAGCACGCGTGTCGGTCACTACACGCAACAATTCTCTCAAACATTCTCGGAGTGGAGCGCAGCGCAGTTTATGCTCGAGCATCTTGCTCCCAACGCATTTCGAGGGCAACATGCCCTATCTGGGCTTGTTGCATTCCGTTCTTTAGTTGCCATTGCTCCACAGGACGCGGTGCTGATTCCGACTTGGCTCAACATGCAACTGGCGTTTTGGAACTCGTCAAAGACGTGGACAGATGTCTCGGCCTGCAACGAACTTTGGAGTGCATCCTGTGACATTGTGTTTCGCTACATGAACTACTTCCCTCCAGAAAAGGACACAGCTCCATCTGAATCTAAGAAAAACTACAACTATGGAGGAAACCGGATTCGGATGGTGGACTTTGATGATGTGGATCTTGTCTCAGCACGCAAGCGGGCGTGCACTGCGTTTGTTCATGCAGCAGTGTACCACGGAGGGCAACTCGTAGCGATTCCTGGGCTCAACTTGCTCGACCTGTGCAATCAACAACTTGTTCAGCCGTCAACATTGTCCTCTGAGAAAGCGTTTCTTTATGAGGCGATTGCAAGCCTTTCGAACTTTATGGGAGCTGAGGAGCAAACTGTGTTTCTCAGTTCTGTGATATCAACGATGCGTGATGTCGTGATGAATACCAACGCCTCCAACTTTCTGCTGACTCTGTGCGATCAAGGCCCTGAGCGCACGAAGCTGAAAGACTCTGTTGCGGTCCTTGCCTCCATTCTCCGCCGATGCAACCCGTCACCCTACATGCAGTCGCTTGCCATCAGCATCATTCCCGTGATGGGAAATCTTCTTCTCACGATTCATAACGCAAAACCGGAACAAGTGCCTGCAGCGTATCGATCCTTGTTTGAGATGTCTCACGTTGACCGCGACCAGTTTCTTTCCGGTGGTGGCGCTCGTAAATCATCAATTGCATCGGGCTTGGACAGCAACGCGGTTGGCCGAGCTCGAAGTGCACTGCAACAAATTCGTTTGTATTTGTATCAAGCCTTGGGATCCATGGGTAAGTTTGTTGCCTTGGAGAGTTTTACCCCATCGCTGATGCAAACTGTGTCGAACTGCGAACGATTCGAACTTCACACGATGAGAGCGTTTGCAGAGAACACGTTATTTCGCTGGCTTCAAAGTAGTTCGGCGCTTGGCTCGTTTATTTTTCCGGCCCTGGCCAACTATTTCACTGCACAACGAGTGAATGATTCGAATCGAAGCTCACAAGACGAGGTCGTGGATCACAAGCAACTGTTCTACTTCACGAAAGACACCATGACAGCCGTATCGGCGGTGGTGGAAGTTCGAAACTGGTTTGTGCAACCAGGGCTACGAGAAGGAGTCAACAGTCTCCTTGACGCATTGATTCAAGGTGCGTTTGATTTTCGAGGAACTTGTGGGACAGTGGTTCGCTTTATTGAATCCAATCTTCTCGCCTCACCTGCCGACGCAGCGCAATGCTTCTGCTGCATTGCTTCTGCGTGCACCTCACGCTCACCGAACATTGCGCCAAAAGACGTTGACATCGTCAGTGGTCAGCTTTGCTTCATCTACATTGCACAAATGGCTCTCATTGGCGGTGCCTTGCGTGAGAGAGGCGTGCCCGAGGAGCTTTTGGTGGAGCTTAACTCGCACTTGGCGTTAGCCTCACGCGTTGATGCGAAGCGGCGCGCATTTGGCGACTTTCTCAAGAAAGCCAGTCAACGTTAAGCGTCAATCTCTTTTGAAGAAGATACAGTGATTGATTGTACGTGAATGCGTTCCCCAATTTACTGTTCCCTCTTTAACTTTTCATGACATCACTAACAAAAAGCAAGAAATCAAACCATGAGCATGCTCACTAGAAAAAGCGGAGGAGGAGAGACAACGCACAACGACAACCTTCGGCGCTTGGTGCGCTTCTACGAATTTTATGCGCCAGAGCGTGTTAACTCTGCGCCGCTCACGCTCGCTTCTTATGAGGGTCGAGTTGACTTGCTATTCAGAGCACTGGAAAAGAAATATGGTCCTGAAAAGGCAATTCTGTCGAAGCCCCTTCCAGATGCAACTGTTGCTGCTGCTGCATCATCCACAACGCAATCAGGGTCGTCATCGTCACGCAATCAACCGCCTCCTCCCTTAGACCTTGCAAAGGTTCTTGTGGTCCCACCACCGCTTCCTTCAACGTTTTCGACCGTCATCAACCTGAATTATCATCAACTTCGTCTTGAACGCTATTATCGTCACTACGCTCAAGACAAATGTGAGTCAGCCGCTTCTACAATAGACGCGCATCGCGGTCAGGAAGATCATCTCTTCCGCGAGCTCGAGCGAAAATACGGTGCAGAGCCTCGGGCATTTCTAGTCGTCACGCCAAGAAGAACGAAATCTTTGTCCAACAACAACAGCGCTGGAGGTGGCAATGCATCGGCATCAACTGCAGCAGCAGCAGGAAGCGTTGGGGATGATGACGAGAGCAGTGCCTTCTTTGCCGACCCAGCAGTTGTCGGTCCCTCCGCCGGCCCGGATCCCAAGACGGTGGCGATTCATACGCCCTACGACTATCGTAGTGTCCTAAGGCAGCTAGGCCTCCGTGAGGATGCAGTGGACCGTGAACTGTCCGCGCTCGGGAACCCAACACTGTTACCCTACGCTGCGTCCCTTGCTGTACTCGCAACACTCATTGGACAGGAGGCCTTGTTCGATGTGGACCCTGACAAGACGCCCCCGTTCCCATTTCATGCGTTAAAGGAAGTCAAACGAGCCCATCCAGATAGCATCGATGGACTTGCATACGACCACCTTCTTCGCTATCGAAGTGTGTTTACCACCGCGTTGCAGCATGTTGTCTACGTCCGACAACTGGAGATGCTGGAGCGTCAAGGATTGATGCAGCAACATCAGCGAAGTGTCGCTGAGTTGTCTCGCCGCATTTTAGTGCTATGCGAGGCCGTGTCGCAAGTGGTGCCTCTCGAAGAGGAACGCCGAGGCGCGATCATGCAAGAAGAGCGTATCCGACTCGACGGGATCGTCATGTGGTTCCGGCAACATCGTCTGGATATTGTGGCGGGGCGTACAACAAGTTTCACACCGTTAGGGGGCGAGGAAAGTAGTGGCTCAAGAGGAGCAGCACAACATGGAAAGGGCATTCTTCAGCTTGCGGAGATGGAAGAGCAACTTCGTCGCGTCGATCACGACATCCGCGCTCAGAGTGATGCTCTCGTTGCTAAGTGGGTGCAAGAGCCGCCTCCCTCATTGATCCGTTCTATGCTTGCGCTGCCAAGTGCCATTCGTTCTCCCTCGCCTTCCCTCAACGCCACTGCATCCAACCAGCGCAGTAAGCACATTTCAATTCATCCTGAAGCCGCCACTCCATCACGTGCACGGTTTAGTAACAGCGCCGTAAAAGCGTTGAATTACTCTCCAGCTCTCAGAACAGACAATCATGCTGATGGATTGCTGGCTGTTGCGCGTCAGACATCTCCATCGTCGCGAACGCGGTCTCCACACTCTTCTCCTTCATCTCTATGGGTGCCATCAGGCCCTACCATGAAGTCTCACAACGCTATCGCGTCAGCTCGTGGGTTTCCGGCTGCTGCCGATGTTGTTGCTGTTGTTGCGCCTCCCGTTCCGGTTGTGGTTCGTGAAAATTTGCACTATGATCCGTTTGGTCGTGATCTTCACAGTTCCTCAGCGCCAGCGCCCACTGGTTTCGTCACGCACGACGGTCTGCTGCTATGTGCAGCACCAATTCGATCGCCTTCTGCAAACCGACGCACCGCGTCAGCATCGGCGACCACTGTGCGTTCCTCTTCAGCGCTGTTTCACCACGGAGGCGGACTTGGGGACGCGTCACCGTTGGCGCCTTTCGAAATCGAACGCCATGTGCGGCTGAAGAAGCTGACGACGAAAGGATCGTTTTCAGCCATGCGGCATTGTGCTGCAGCGGAAGCCAAGCGATACTGTGTGGCTTCCGAGTAAAGAGCTGGCCAGTGTGTGATCAATTGGGTCTCGGGATATTTTCGTATCGCCACATGATTTTGGCTCCCACCAGACTTTGTACTTATTTGCCGACAGTTCTACAACCAACTCAAAAATTGCTCTTCGCTAAATTATTGTTAACTCACTCTTGTTTTCTTTTGGTGGTTGCATAAAAGCGGAGCCCACATCAACAGACAACAAATAATGCATTGTCTTCGTGCCCCTGACGCGTCCACACCAGGGAGAGCCCCACAAAGTGGAGGAACACGATTCGCATCTGATCGCAGCCTGCGCCAAACATCTGCTGTCCTGCAAGACTTAGAGAGCCCTACGAAAGTCACCAACAACACAGGAATATTTCTTGATGGCATTGGAACTCCTTTGGAGATTCGAATGGTCAACGGGAAAACTGCGCTCCAAGGAACGACCTTCAGAGATCGCCTTCTACCGCCAACAATTGTTGTACCCCCTGTGTCCACGCAAAGTAGACGGTTCCGAAAAGGTGGTGGTGGTGCCGCCGCAATAATGTCGAGCAGCGCTGTCGCTAGGCCGCCTCTGTCGATCTCGACAGTCGCTGGTGGGAGCCTTGTGCGTAGCAACACTGGTGGTGGGTCGGCGCTGCTAGATGACGAAGGTCTGCTCCAAAGTGCCCGTTCGACGGGAAGTTCAAGTTTGGGTGCGTCGAGTGGGGCAACATTCACAGCAACTCCAACAACGACCATGTCGCAGCAACGACGCTCAGCGGAAGAAAGTGGAACTGCTGGTGGTGCGACGATCAACGGTGGTGAGGGATTCGCATCGATCGATACGTTTTTCCAACGAATGCGGCAAGACCTTCGCGACTTCCGTCGTGTTGACACTGCTGAGATGGGAAGGCAGTACTTGGCAGAAGTTGCGACGCGGATGGCTGCAGCTGCAGAAAGTCACAACGGCGGTGGTGGTGGTGCTTCGCGGTCATCATCGTCGCAGTTGAGCCCCTGGATTCGTGTCGACACTCGGCGTCGCACGAACACAAACGAAATATTCCAAAGCCTTCAGAAACCTGCGTTGACTGACATCACTCGACCAGACGTCAAACGATACCTCCAAAATAGAGAACGGAAATATCATCAAAATGTCCAACTCATTTACGAACCTGCGAAACTCCTCCTAGAGGCGGTGTGGGATCAACATCGAGTCTCCAAAAAAAAGCGCGCAGAGTTTATGGAATTATACTTTGACGGTGTAGGCGATATTGTATCATACGACGCGATCTCGCGTGAGCTGGAGCGCTACCATCAAACCGTGTCGGAAATTGATATTGAACTCATGCGGCAAGTGTCACTACGTGAGGCGCACATTGCGGAGCTTAAAGTCATTTTGGACAACGCGCCGCACTCGTTGTCGTCACAGTATGGAAGGAGAACCTCATCATCTTTATCCACGACTGCGACCACAACTCACCAACAAGGCTCCTCGTTGGAGGCTCCACCGTCGAGGCCAGGGAGCAGTGCCTCTAGTTTCAAAAGCAGCGCATCCACCATGTCAGATAACGATGGCTCGTCTACTCGCAGCAAAGGCAACGAATCAGCATTTGTGATGTCGGTCCTCAACTGCATTTGCTTGCTTCGCTACAACACATGTATGATTGTAGACCTTGTGCAGCAGAAGCGCGGTGCCCTTGATATTGATCAAAAGTCGTCTGCGATGCGGCCATCAAAGGAATCCACAGAACTTGCAAACAAACTTCGCGACGCCAAGACGAAGAAGCAACATCAGCAGCAGCAGCACAACAACACCCTCGCAGCAGAAGGTCCTCACTCCCTGCACAACCGGCCACCATCGCCCGCTGCCATCCAACAACGCCAAGGGCACCCTGGGGGCGCCATGACAGTTACCACCGTCGCCGCAGCGGAGGACCACTATCGGTTGATATGGGAGGGATCCAACTACCTGATTGTCATGCAGCACGATTTGGATTTCTTACAGCACACTGTGCTGCAACAGATTTTAGATCCTGCTCATTACCGACTACTGGGGAATCCGTTCATACTGCCAAACGCGCTCCTTAACGTCTGTCAAGTTCGTAACGAATCTGTGAAGAACCACACCATGCCGCTTTCAGTAGCCGCAACGAACCGAGGAATTCTACGAGCACTACGCGGAGGAACAGATCGCCTTCAAAGGGTTGGCGTCGACGATGATGCGTCGTCTGCTGGAACGAGGTCAGTACTGAATGGTGGAGGAGCGATGCCTCCTCCTGGAAGAAGTTCGACTCCGACTAGTTTCTTCAGAGATCAAGAGGCCTCCCCTGCACCACCACCGCGGCCAAGTACATCGATGTCCCTCAATGCATCGTCGTCCACTAAAAGTTCCCACAATCGGAAGTCGCCGCTTCCCTCCTCCGGTACCAACGGCCGCATTATCTTGCTGCGAGAAGGGGAAGAGGTAACCGTCACAAGTGCCGCAGCGTCGATGGAGGAATCCACCCTCAGCGCTTCTGGTATGTCACGCGATCAGTTCTTCGCCAAGCTCAGGAAAGAAGAGCTTCTTCGAACACGGCGAATCCCGATGGACCGCTCCAACGTGTATCAGTACCCATCGGCTGTGTATCACACCACCGCTGAGTCACCTTGGGTCGCCCTCTCCCATCGTCTCCGGAGAAGTCTCGACCCGCGAATCCCCTCAAAGCCGTACGACGATGTGGCCGAGTTTGAAATTCTTCAGTTTGGTCGATTGACGGTACCACCCTCTCAAGCGCACCCCTACAACGATCCCATGGTAGACCAATCGTTGGATTGCATTCGATCGGTACTGAGTGAAGTGCCCTCCTGGTCGCAAGAAGAGTTGATGCGACGTGATATTATTATCTTCGGTGAAGACACGGTGGTTCTGAAAGCGACGGCTCACGCAAAACTCCATCGCGGCCTGGCTCGATTCCGGATGGCGTATCGTGGTTTCGTCGCATCGATGCAAACTCGTCGACTAGCAGCAATCACTGGTGGCGATGAGAACGCAGCGGCCCGTGGCTTCGTAGACTGGGTGGAAAGATTCGCTCCACAGTGGATGAATGAAGTGAGCACTGCTCTGCTGGAGAACGACGCGGACAGCAGCACAGGTGCTGCTGCTGCTGGGGATCAGAGCTCCCGACGCATTGCTCAAGCAATGAAGGAGAGGTTCTCACGCTAAGCGCTTCACGAGGGGAGATGCGTCCATACGGTCTATGTCTTGTTTGTACATTATTTTTTTTGGTTTTTCTATTTCCGCTGCGCCTCGTTTTTTCAATGTGTCTTGGTGAGATAACCGTTTTGCATCAATGCGCCCCCTCTCCATTTGAACTCATTCTCATGCAGCAATACGAACAATAAAACATTCATGACGCAAGTGAGCTGGGGCCACTACCTGAACATTCACAAATACTTTGCGGATAGGTGCAAGCTTGGACTTACTCTGGATGACATCTTCCAAGAGCCTGTGTGCGTCACCGAGAAACTCGATGGTAGCAACCTCGGCATTCACATCAGCGCTCTACCTCCGGTGACAAGCGGTGAAGGAAGTGGTGAACCTGTAGCCACGGCGCGCCATTTTTCGATTGTTGCGTTGATGGGCCGCAACAGCGTTCTATGGGCCCCGTCCCCTGCTATTGCAACCGCGAAGACTGGCGCTGCTCCAACCGCAGTTCCGAACACGAAGTACGGCAATGCTGGAGCGCTGGAGGGTCTTCCCACCGCGATGCTTGCGTTTGCGTCGTCCATCGCCACCACCTTGAACGTTGATGAAATGATCATCTACGGCGAGGCGTACCGAGGTGAAGGGCAGAAGAAGGCGTCTTGGCATCCCTTCGGCTATAAAGTCCCCTCCGTTGCTGTCTCGCCTAGCGACGCTGGAACGGAGATGTCGGAGGTGGACGTCGCCAGCGATAGCGACAGCGAAGACGGAAGTGGCCTTTGGAGAAAGTTTAACCTCACCACCGCCGTCCATCAGCTTTTCACTGCGCACCAAAACGTCCCAGTGTTCAACACAACATGCAATGCGGCCGCATTGCCGTCGCTTGCGTCCCTTCCCTGTCGCAACGCGTACGCTGACGCGCTGGTTCTCCACTCGCAAAACACACATGTGGTGTGCCCCCCTCTTCTTCTTTTCAGCGGTGGTTCTCTCGGCGCTGCCATTGAGGCGCTTGCCCCGATGTTGACCGCTCCCATTGCCCGCACCTTCGAGGGAACGTTCATTGTGTGTGAAGTGAGAGGCGGTGGCTTCAAGTGGAAGACTGGTCTCCACGAAGAGCAGAAGGGTATTCCAAACGCTGAAGAGTTGGTGGAGATGGCACTTGAGGGATATCAAGCGAAAGTTGCGAAAGTAGAGGCCTATGAGGATGGATGCGATGAACGCCTCAACTGCAAGATGCAGTGGATGCGCAGCACCATCCCTCTCGGCTGCGGGTTCACCGACCCAAAGTGTGCTGCTCTGTACGCAACGCTGTACAACGTGTTCCGTGCTCGTCCAACGTTTGCCCCTGCGCCGACAGCAAAGAAGTCTGCTGCTGCTGCTCTGCTGCTGCTGCCCAACCAGCCGCTGCAAAGGAAGCAAAGCCGATTGAAACGGACGTCATGGCCGCACTTTCTCGAGAGCTGTCTAAAACCACCATTAACATCGAAGCGGTGCCCAAGAAGCTTCGTGGCGCGATTGTGGATTCCCTTGTGCCTCTTGTGGTTGTTGAAGTGCGCCTGACATTTGATGAATCGGGCGTTTCGTGTCCGTACAGCGAGGCGGAGTTGAACTCTGTGGCAAAGGCCAAAACGACCGCTGCGGTCATGAAGATTCCTGCTCATGAGTAGGGTGGTCACGTCAGTTTGTCTTGCTTTTTTGTTGTTGTTTTTTCCACCCCCTCACAGTCTTTTCTCGCACCCTTTTTGCACATTCAAACATTACCTTCTATGTGATGAGTAATTATGACTGCACATTTCTGTGCGATTTTTACCCCTTTATCTTTTCCCCTCAGCAAAAAAGGATCGAACAAGTCAACTAAGACATCAGTTCCGATGAACACAGGAGGATCGACAAAGCGGCGCACTGCAAAGCACGCTGATGGTGCAGAGCAGCAAGAGCAGCCGTCGTCTCCTCCATCGAACAGCGCAGCACTTCTGATGCCCGCTGCTGCCACGAACTTACCTTTCGTGCAATCACTCCGACGGAAGAATCGCTTTTCTCCCATCATGTTGCTGTTTGCTGTTATCTTTCTTGTGGCCATGTGTGGGCTGGGAGTCTTTCATTCGGTGCATCAAAGTGAGGCGCCTGCTGCGCAGAGACGGCATCATCCACAATTATCGAAGGCAGAAGAGCAGCGACAGAAGTACTCGCTACCGCGGCCAAGAAGTGCGTCAGGATTTCGATCGATGACCCCAAAACCAGTACTCCCCTCAACTGGCGCGGCACACCGTGCAGCCAAGACGCAGGCTTCGACCAACACTTCACTGACGACAGCGAGCACAACATCATCGCTGACCACTTCGTCAACAACATTATCGCCAACCCCAACAACAGCTATTATTGTAGAATCCACAGCAACAGCCTCAGCCACACCCGCCAGCATGTCCTTGGCCATGATTGAAGCGCGTCGATACGCCCGAGAGCAACAACAACGCAAGAATAACGCCACAAGCAGCAGCGCTGGGACACTGAACCAAACGTCAAACGTGTCGTTACACAGCCGAGGTAATGAAACTGGTGTGTCTCGCCCTCAACGTGGACGCGTACTTCCTGCCGGAGGCATTCCGAATTTCTGGAAGCGTCAGCCGGTGACTGAGTACTTTACTACTGTCGACGACACGATCCCGTTAGAGTCGCCCATCGTGCTCGATAGAGGATCTGGGATGTATCAGAATCGCACAAACATCACCGCCACCAAGTGCCGGGATGCTCCTGAGGGCACTGATAGCGTCGTTTGGTTAACGTTCGATGTGGAACCTGTGTGGAATCACGTGGTCACCGATGATGATCATGATCAGCAGTCATCATCACGTCCTCCTGGTGTCCCTGCGAATGGAGTGAACTACACAGCAACGCGTGAGAAGGCGAAACTCATCATGCTGGATGCAATGGCCGATGCACCAGCAGAGGACAGCTCACAGTATCATAAATTCTTTCACACGCACCATGCATCGCTGCTTGTCGACGATCATGGTAATCCCCTTCTTGGGCATCGCAGCGGCAATGCGGTGGCGGACGAAGAGTTGTCATCATCTTTTGTTCCGCTGCAATTTGACATCGTATATACGTATGTCAATGACAGCAGTGCCTCTCATCAACGATGGACGGCAGCGGAAAAAACACCACAGCAACAGGTCTCCGCAGCTGGTCAGCGAAGGGGACGCGTGACCACTAGTGTGGATAAGCTGATCGACCAGTTCTTGAAACCAATGGGTGGAAAGACCAGCAAGAACTCCTCCTCTTCTACTTCTAACCAAACGAACAATTATCTTGATGGCAAGCCAACGAACACTCTCGTGCCATCATCCACTCCAGCGATCATCGGCAGTACATCAGCTCCTCGCAGCACCACGGCACCGCCCTCGAGGCAGACCATGTCGCCGGCACTCAGTGCTGCAGCGAAGAAATGGGCACACAGCAATACGAGTAACACAACCTCCCCTCCACTGGCATTGTCCGCTCTACCATCAGCAGAAAGAAGAAACTTGCGAAAGCACAATGCGTCTGCTCTCGACCGCCGCATTTATCATCCTCCAGCGCCGTACTCTGCGGTGGCAGCATCACGATTCCGAGATTGGAATGAGCTTCTCTACTCCATGCGGTCGTTGTATCGGTATGGCGTGTGTGGGAGCACTCACTCGTCCTTGTCAACAAAGCCGGATGCGGTCGAAACCGCCGAGCCGTTTCCGAAGTTCAAAGGAAGGAGTGAAACATGGGCCCCAGAAACCACCGAAAAGGCGACGTTTCTTCCAGCGGAGCTCTCGTTAACGAAGCATGCCAAACCAGCAGCACCATCTCACCATGTTCAGCATGGTGTCTCTCGTATCCGAACGGTTTACATCGTAGTAGGTCATAAAGATCAAGCTCCCACTTGGCTCTCTGACTCCATCATCGGAAATTTATCGGCCAGCGGAGGTGGTGGTGGTGATGGTGGTGGTCCTGAGGTGCGCATCGTCACGCACGACGAAATCTTTCCAAAGGAAGACCGCACCTTCTTGCCTAGTTTTAACTCCCATGGAATCGAGTCTGTTCTACATCGGATTGCTGGCATCGGCAGGTACTACGTCTACTTCAATAATGATATGTTTTGGACGAGGCCAATGTCGTGGTTTGATTACTTCAGGCCCATCTCAGACGCGCGACAGGACCACCGAGTTCGTCGAATGAGTGCCGCCCAGAAGCAACGTTGGAGGGAGAGCATTGAAAGCACAGATCGAAATAGCGATAGCATCGTCATGGCAGCACCAACAACTCCAGCTGAAGCTGCGAGCGAGAATGATAACATTCACGATCGTGGCGGTGCAGCAGCAGCTGCTGACGGCGTCAAGTATGAAAGAAGCATTCGTCTGATTCAGCGCAAATCGCGTGGAGAACTGCAGTCAGCTCCTCCAGCCCACGTTGCCCGCGTAACGTTTGCCATGGAGCCCATTTTGTATTTCGAGGGCACTGAAGATGCAAACGAATGCCGTGCATGGCCACGGGCAATTAACGGAACCAGCCGGTACGATGAAAAACTCCACGGCCAAGACATTTCACATGAGTACTCACTGCCTCCTGCTGATTATCAACGCGACTGGTTCGGAGGACGGACAAAAATTTTGAATGACGATTCCGGAAAAGGCAACCTGCCTTGTGAAAATGCAGCAGCAATGGCGCAGAAGGTGGTGCACGATCGCCCTGGGGATCTGTTCGATTTTCAATGTCCAACCCGTGGTCAACCCGGCCGCCGCTTACGTGGCGATAACTCCCTATGGCGCCAATTTGTTGACTTCAACAAAGCTGTTGTGTTCCGTCGTCTTCCTGGGGGCCATTGGCCAACGCACACCTTCGCGCACATACCTCAGCTCATGGATCGAGAATTGCTACACGGTATGCTAGATGATGTGTTCACGGACATTGCACAGGCAACAAGACGTGCTCGATCGCGATCCAAGACGAGCCTGTGGACGACGCATGTGTACCAATGGTTTGCTCTCGCTGCGCGGCGTGTGGTTGATGAGTCGCTCTACATCTCTTTGATGAAAAAGAAAAAGGGTTGGGTTGCTCCAGCCGTAAGCGACGTGGTCACGATGGCTGATATCCGACCGTTGGGCACCGAAGAGATGGAAAACAAACAGATTCGGTACGTTGAGCTGCGCTTTGCAACCCGAGATGTTGAGTTGGAGGTCGTCCGGGCCTCCAAATACGTGGAGCCTACTCCCACTTACTTACACATAAGCAGCAAGCAACGCGTGACGGTAAGCCCCAACAACAGCAGCGCGACAAAAATGTCCATAACAAGTAATGAGACCGCCGCAATCACAAACACTGCACTGGAGCCTGAGACAACTGCGCGCGCCACCACCAGCACCGAAGCACCAACAACCTCATCTGCAGTATCATCAAGCACCATCGCCGCGCCATTGTCAACTTTGTCTCCAAAGTGGCGTCAACAAACCATGATAGAACAACACAGTGGCACAAGCTTCCTGGAAGAGAAATTGAATCACCACGTGGTTCGTCTCGATAAAAAGAAAGGTGGCTACTACTTTTGTATGATGCGCACGTTGGCATCGCAGACGCAGTGCCGCATGGAGACGGTCGGCTCACGTGATCTTCTGGGTGGTGTGCAGTTTTTTGTGACAGTCAATGATGACCTTCCTCGTATGAATCCGTTAGAGCTTCTGTACCAGCGAGCTGTTGCTGGGTCTCAACGCTTGCTTGATAGTCTGTCCGGGTACGCAAAGCCAGCACCTTGGGAACGCGGATTTGAAGCCAACGATGATTCGCGTCAACAATGCCCAGCGATGTGAACGTCAATCGAAAAGAAACAACGCGTTTTTAAATAGAAATCGTTGGATCATATTTCTTTTTTCGTCAACTTGACGTCAAGGGGTGAAGCTTGGACACATATGGTAATTCTCAAAACAGCGCGTGAACTTCACAAATCCTTGTTCCTGCCAAGCCAGAAGCGTTTTGCGCTTGGCTGGGGTCTTTCTTTTATTACCGCCAAGCTTATTGTTTATGGTTTCGTTTGTTGCACTGAGCCGAGAAATAAACCAGCACGTACTTTCCATTTTGCCATTTTGAAGTGTGCGATTTTCGTGCCTCTATTTCTCGTGTTGATTGTTTGCGAACATCAGGAACAGAAATTATAGGTCTTATCGCTCGATTTTCAGAAGCGAGGGGTTTTCTAAAGCAATTTCCGAAAACTTCTCGGTAGCAGAAAATAACAGAATCTCTCGATAAAGCAAAAGGAGAACCATTATCGAATGACAAAAGCTACACACCCAACGCATCATCGCTCTCGTTCCCTTCCCTAAGATGTCTCCCTCAACTACAACTACAACTGTACCCATGCGTATGTCCACTGCACGTACTCTTTGTGCTCTCGCCATTCTCGTCATATTTTATTTTCGTGCCTCTATTTCTCGTGTTGATTGTTTGCGAACATCAGGAACAGAAATTATAGGTCTTATCGCTCGATTTTCAGAAGCGAGGGGTTTTCTAAAGCAATTTCCGAAAACTTCTCGGTAGCAGAAAATAACAGAATCTCTCGATAAAGCAAAAGGAGAACCATTATCGAATGACAAAAGCTACACACCCAACGCATCATCGCTCTCGTTCCCTTCCCTAAGATGTCTCCCTCAACTACAACTACAACTGTACCCATGCGTATGTCCACTGCACGTACTCTTTGTGCTCTCGCCATTCTCGTCATATTCTTGTTCAGTGTTGCACAGCACGTGGGTGTATTCATACACGTTGTGAACGACTCCTCCACTGCTACGCGTGGGCAACGATCGGAGAGCAGCAACATCGCGGCATTCACAGGACGGAAAAATCAACGTGCTTTTCAAAACATCAACAGGCATACTTTTGTACCACCCACCTCTGGGTCAATCGCACCGCTGCATAGGCCACCAACTGACGCTCCTCGCACCGACACAACCGTAGAGGCAGATGTGTTGACGTCTCCTTCCGCAACGAACAACATTCATCAAGAACCTCCTCCAGTCGTAGTGGTGGACACTATTAATATTATGGAAGACAACTATCCAATAGCACCACCACCAGGAACGACGCGTCGTGATGCCTTACTACATCCCCCGCCACCACGAGGAGGCGGTGGTGACAGCGGCGACGTGTCAACATTCTTGTGGCCCCTCACTTATTTGTGCCCACCCCTTGTACTCTCGCAATCCTCATCCGTCTCTGCACCCACACGAGCGGCACAACGAGCCGCCGTGCATGGCGTCAAACTGCCCAGCCCCCACCACAATAATATCACGACCGCAACAACAACAGCTTCTTCTCCTGCATCGCCATCAGCTAACATTACATTTCCCCGCATCGTGCATCCATTTCACGATGGAAACCGAACCTCCACCACTGACCCCTCCTACCAAGAAGCAGAACGATCCTATCGGCACACACTCGATGTCAATGGAAGCAGGTGTTTCGCAGAGTACAGGGGCATAGACTACAACAGTGGGCGTGCAAACGACCTAGCGCAACTTCGAGGCGTCACGCTTGGATTTTGCTTGCAAATGTGCCTGCATCGCAATGATTTAGTGCACCAATCTCATCATCACAAACAAGAAAGTGATGGTGGTGGTCGTGCGAAACGAATGATCGAGGAGGACGACCCAGCGGCGGATAGACTATGTTCGGGCGTCGCGTATTACAACTGGACAGGCATTTGCTGGCTTAAGAAACGTCTTAGCGGTGCTGACGTTGGTGGAGCGTCGCAACAGTTCGTCCCAATCACGGATGTCGTCACCAACGAAACATTGGACTTTGGGTTTGCTGGCATTGCCGCTGACTTTGGCGATGGCTCCACTGCGCCGTCAAGGCATTTGATTCAAAAAAGAGTTACGGATACGAATGTGTATCTGCTTGGAGGTACTCAACGAATGAAGCTCTTCGACGGTGTCATCACAAACGTCGAGAAAGAGTCTTCTCTCCACTCACAACAATCAGCGTTGCCCAACAACGACGACTTTGTTGCCCCTCCACCACTTCTAGTGCAAACTCGAAATAATGGTCGTCGTCATCATGCAGGAGGAGTGAACCTCACGTCTATTCTATATGGCGTGCTCTCGGAACATCACTACGTTACCTCCCGCATGATCCCTGTCCTGAAAACATGGCTACGCGATGAGGATGTTGTGGTTCTCCTTGTGGAAAGCAATGAACGTGGTGTGCATGAAGAAAGTGAAAGACTCCTAAAGCCCTACTTGCAAGGGCTCCGAGTCACGCCGAGCACTGTCCGTGAGGTTGCCTACTTGCGCAGAAATACACTGCGCGACCTGCAACGGCCTGCGGATATGAATCCTCGAGAATTCGAGGCACTACGAGCGCCGGTACAACTTCCACTCCCAGAGCGCAAACGTCGTGTGCTCATCACGTCCGCAGAACAGATGCGCCACGATAAACTCCTACGCAGTCTTAACGTTCCAGTGTTGCAAACGAAGAAAGCCAAAGAGCAGTTGGAAGCTCGCATCAACGCTGTGATGGACCGGCGTTCTATGATTCAACGTCGACAACTGGACCAAGGTGAATTTCGCCTTGGAGACGACAGTGGTGCTTGGAAAGATCTTCCCGGGATTGAACTCATCTACACACGGTTCAAGAACTTTAGCTACTACATGATGATTGACGACGATGCGTACATCATCCAGCACAATTTACGTATCTTGCTGAATAGTTTCTACATCCGGCATTCTCATCCTTGGAGAACGTCGCTTTACACGGGAGTGCTGTCCGTGTGGTATCAACCGATCGACACCTCCCGCGCCACAATGACACCGTTTATCCAAGGAGGGGCGGGTATCTTGATGACGAACAAAGCGGTGTCACGAGTGTTCCCACTTGTGAATCGATGCAGGTTTGCGTGTGACTACTTGCCCCATGGAGACGTGAGGCTTGGATGCTGCATGAAAAAGGTGGTGGGCATCTCGCCCACCTACGAAACCACATTTTGGCACATGCACATCTACCGAGCCCAAGGGCGAGATGGGCGGCCGTATCGGAGTATGTTCCCAGTGTCGTTTCACCGCATGAAGAACGAGTCCATGATGAATGCACTTGACCAGTGTGTGTCCGACGATATTGCAAGGCTACAAGCGGATGGTTTCCCACTTGCTGCGCCTGTTCGGTGGACAAGTATCGAAGAGTGTTACCGATGGATGCGCAACACGACGGATCATGAATACAAATTCCAGATGGAGGGGCTGCATTGATTGAAAAAGATCAAGCAATCACATCCCCCCTCACAGGTACTGGCACTCAAGACAGTATTGACGTGATTATGTTTTTTTTGAGATTTTGAATGAAAAATGGCCTTTATTGCTTCAGAAGCCCTTACCGCGAGAACCTTTTTTTTTTTCCTTTTTATCGTTACCGTTAATTCCTGCAAAGGTCGGCAGCCAATGTCATGGATTGTGAGAAACATTCGAAACTGTGGACCTCCACCTGGCAATCATGAGTGTGAGTACTACCCAAGCCTTCCGCCTCATGGAAGCTCCCCTGAAAGTTGGGTTCCCAAATCCATTCTCTCAGTGACTGGGCTGCCACCAAAAGCAGGCCCGGATGTCATCCGGATCGTTATTATCAGTGATACCCACGAACTGCACGAGCAAATGAAAATTCCTAGCGGAGATGTCCTTATCCACGCAGGTGACATTTTGTTCGCGGACAGATTTGCCTTTCGGTGGTTGTCGAACTACAGACTAAGAAACTTTTTCAAGTGGGTGAATGCGCAGCCTCACCGGCATAAAGTTGTCATTGCTGGAAATCACGACAAACAGATTTTGGACCTCGGATCCGCAGCTGTGAAGAAAATGGCAGTTCCAGCTATTTACGCTGAGAATGAGTTGATTGTTCTCCACATCCCGAAGGACGACCCTTCCGGCTCGGGTGCCGTCTTTGGGCCAACTCAAGAACTTCGCATTCTTGCCTCGCCTTGGTCAGTAGCAAATAGCCATCGCAGCCCAAACCTCGCATTTCAAAGCCCGTCACTCAGCTCAGAAACCCTCTCGCTGGTCTCCAACAGCAGTGGTGGCGCGCGGCAAAGCGTTTCCAAGCCAGATATTTTCTTGTGCCATCAAGGTTCGTGCTGCGTCGAACTGGCTCGTCTCATCCAATTGATCCAACCGCGTGTGTGTCACATCGGGGGACATGTGCACGAGGGACATGGGGTCACGACTATCGAGGGAGTGCCCTCCATTAACGGGTCGATGATGACTGGGAGCTACACGAAAGAGAAGTTGCTGCGCCCGATCGTTGTGGACATTGTGATTCCGCCACGCTCCAGCTGATGAAGAAGTCAGGGGCTTCCTTTTGGCTGGGACGAGTTTCGCTTTTTTGCATATCTTTTTCTTGGGGCGGCAAGAATATCGTTGCTTCTGCGTGTTTTGATTGCTCGATCGCACTCTCCTCTTTGCGCCGAACCTGCGTTCTGAAATATTTATCAAACATAATATTGTTCTTGCGATTTTCCATGCGCAGATTCTTCACAAAACAAACTTAAATAACAGGAAAATGTTCCGCTTTTCTCGCATGCGTGCATGCGCCGCCGCCAATGCATCCTGCCCTTGCGTCTCTGAATTTCAGAAGTACAAGACCCAGATCGGTGCAGGTGTCGGTGCAGTTGTCGTTGGTGTGTGGATGCTCGCGAGCGCGAAGGCCCGTAAGTCGTACGACCAAGAGAAGCAACGCAATGAGCGTATTGTTGTCATTGAGGAAACCATCAACAACCAGTCCCAATCCATCAAGCGCCTCCAGCAGGACCTTAAGGTTGCGCAGACGGCGGTGCTGGGCCAGGAGACGACCCTCCGCAAGTTGTCGGACTCTCTTATCGCGCTTGAAAAGAGTTTCTTAACTCGCGCAGAGGAATTGGCAAAGGCAGTGGATGCTGCGGGCAAATCTGTTGTCGATACCAACCGTCGCTCCGAGCATGAGCTCTCTAGCCACCGCACTCGCCTTGCAGAGCTCCACGCATCGAGAGCGGAGACTGAGGCCCGTCTTCGAATCTTTGAGAAGCAGGTTCAGCAGTGCCGTGAGGTACCTGCCCCACCTCCTGCGCTCGTTGTTCCTGCTGCAGTCATCGCCACTCAAACGGAAGAGGAAACTGTGGTCCCCGTCGTCGTGCAACCCGTCGTCGTCGCAGTCGTTGAAGTAGCCGCTACCAACGACTCACCATCCGCGTAACAACGAGATGGTGGGCGCTAACAAACTTTTGACGTTCGTTTTTACTTCACAGATTCGCAACCTACATTTCGACAAAAGTTGGGTCGACGTGTGTGATGGCCTGCGCATCATCTGTGTTTCTTTGTGCTTGTAAGCTGCTAGGTGTGCGCATGACGCTCAACAACTACATCACTTCAAAAGGAGGAAACATCGTTTTTAGGTGAATGTTCCAACCCCTATTCCATCATAGTGATTTCTCGTTTGGGTCATCACACATGTCCTTTTTGTCTTTTTTTCTCACAAACAAGGAACTTTGCAGAGAAGATCGATTCATTTGACAAACAAAAATCAAAACACGATCATATGCACATTCTGATTAATGGAGGCGGCCTTGCCGGCGCCCTTGCGGCAGTGTTTTTCCTTCAACACACAAAGCAAGTCACTGTGGTCGAGAAGCGCTCAGACATTCGCAAGGCCACTGCAGAATCTGGACGAAGCATCAATCTGATTCTCACGTCGAGGGGGCTCTTCGCACTGCGACAAGTCAACCTTGAGGCAGCCGCGTTGAAATTGTGCGTTCCTGTTGAGGGTCGCTCTATCCATACCCAACAAGGCCAGGAGCAGTTTCAACCGTACGGAGTCTCTCCCAATGAAGTGAATTACTCTGTCTCCCGCACTCAGTTGAACGCGATGTTGATCGAAGAAGCTGAACGCCGCGGTGCAAGGTTCTTCTTTGAGCACGAACTCACCAGTATTGACTTCTCGAACAACTGTGCGTCCTACAAGTGCCCCTCAGGCACTCTGTCGATGCGTGCCGACGTTATCTTTGGTGCAGACGGTGTTGGAAGCCCAGTCCGACAACGGATGATCAAACAGCTCGCGGCAGAGGGCGTCAAAGCATCGGAGACAATGGAGCGCCTCGGCATTAGTTACAAAGAGCTGACATTCCCTCACGTTGTGGGAGAGGGAAACAAACGTGTGTACGCCATGAACCAACGTGGGCTGCATATTTGGCCGCGTGGCGCACACTTCCTCATGGCACTCGCGGACAAGTCTGAAACATTCACAGGCACGATGTACCTTCCTGATGGCAGTGCAGAGTTAGCGGTTCCCTCTACTGGAGTCCCAACATTTGACGACTTAAAGAACGATGCCTCACAGTACGAAGCTCTGATCGCCAAGTACTACCCAGATGTTCCAAAACTTGTACCTGACTACAAGCAGCAACTCTCTTCACGAGATCATGGCTTCCTCGCTACCCTTCGCACAACGCACTGGCATTATAAAGGTCAAGTCTGCCTCTTCGGCGACGCTGCCCATGGCGTTGTACCCTTCTTCGGCCAGGGTATGAACCTCGCGTTCGAAAGCGTTGTAGTCCTCAACCGCTTTATCAGCCAACATGGACTGAGCAAGGATGGCTTGGAGACTGCATTCCAACGTTTCTTTGATCACCACTACCACTCAGCGGTGTCCATTGCCAATATGGCGATTGAGAACTTCACGGAAATGAGTTTTAAAGTGTCTCAGGCAGAGTTCCTGAAGCGTAAGCAGATCGAAAATGCGGTGGAAAGTAAGTTCCCCAAACTCCTTCGTAGCCGATACTACATGGTGACCAAAACGTTGATCCCGTATCAACTTGTGCAAGCCGCAGGACCACGTGTGGAATCCTGCATTAACGATCTGCAAGCGTTGTGCGCCTCAAAAAACACAACGGTGGATAAACTGCCAGACGAGGTTGTGATTGCGGTGATCGACAAGCACCTGACGCCGTTCTTTCAAGAGCACCGCATTGTGGTGGGCGATACCGCCATGGAATACTACCCGCCGTCGACACGCTCCAAAGTGTAAGGCATTTCTTGAGAAGTTGAGAGAGGGTGAGGGGAATAATTCGTTATCGCATGTTGATTTTTTATGCTCGCCGAGACTCAGCACTTGTCGATGCTGAGGCGCCTATCAAAAAAAAGTTCTGGAACATGAACGCACACGCTCCGGTGGTTTGCAACCTTGTCCGGTGAAGGAGCTGTTCATTCAAATCTATTTTGTTGTTGTTGTCGAAGAATAGTGAACGAGTTCGAGCAAAAATAACAATCACACACATATTGCAAACATGCTGCGTCGTAACGTCTTCCGTGGTCTCGTAAGCAGCTCTGCTGCGTCCATGAGGTGCCTTACCATTACGCCCGTATTTATGCCCTCCCTGTCCCCCACCATGGAGCAGGGCAAGGTGACTGAATGGTCGTTAAAGGTAGGCGACAAGATTAGCGGCGGTGAGACATACTGCAAAATTGAGACCGACAAGGCCGTAGTCGGGTTCGATAACGTTGCTGATGAGGGCTTTATTGCGAAGCTCCTCGTGGATGCCCCCTCTGACTCAGTGAAGGTCGGTTCCCCAGTTCTCCTGCTGGTCGATGAGGAGGCTGGAGTCAACTCCCCCGATGTTGCCAATTGGAAGCCCGATGCTCCCGCCCCCGCTAGCAGTGCAGCCGCTGCACCAGCCGCCCCCGCTGCACCCGCAGCTTCAGCTCCCGTCGCCGCCGCTGCTGCCCCTGTGCCTGTATCAGGTGCACGTGTCTTTGCCTCACCTCTTGCAAAGGTGACTGCTGCTAAGCTTGGCGTCAGCCTGTCCACTGTTGTTGGCACTGGAGGCGCTGTCGGCCGTGTCACCAAGAGCGACGTCGAAGCCGCCGCAAAGGCTGGCCCCACCACCGCCGCCGTCGCTGCACCAGCTTCTGTCGCTGCAGCCTCAACTCCTGTTGCAGTTGCTGCTCCCAAAGCTGCCCCCAAGGCCGCTGCCCCCGCTGTCGTCGGTGGAGACTACGAAGATACACCCGTCACCAGCATGCGCGCCACCATCGCCAAGCGCCTCACTCAGTCAAAGAATATCGAGGTGCCTCACTACTACCTCTTCAACGAGTGCAAGGCAGACAACATGCTCTCCGTGATCAAGCAGCTCAATGCCAAGGGCGATGGCTCCTTCAAGATTAGCGTCAATGACTACATTGTGAAGGCAGTGGCCCGCGCCAACCTGATCGTCCCTGCCTGCAACTCTTCATGGCAAGGCGACTTTATCCGCCAGTACAAGGGCGTCGACGTGAGCGTTGCCGTCGCCACCCCCACTGGTCTCATCACGCCCATTATCAAGAATGCCCATGCTAAGGGGCTTGCTGAGATCTCGCAGGAGACCAAGGCACTTGCCAAGAAGGCCCGTGAGGGTACCCTTCAACCTGCTGAGTTCATTGGCGGCACTGTCTCAGTCTCTAACCTCGGTGCCAGCGGTATTCCCAGCTTCACTGCCATCATCAATCCTCCTCAGGCAATGATCCTTGCCGTTGGCACGCTGGTGCCTAAGCCGGAGATTAGCAAGAATGAGGAGGGTGAATTTGTTCTGTCCGGTAAGGTGGAACAGACGATTAGCTTCACTGCATCCTTCGATCACCGCGTTGTGGACGGAGCAATCGGTGCCGAGTGGTTCAAGCACTTCAAGGATGCTATCGAGAACCCTCTGTCCCTCTTGTTGTAAAACTGATTGGCAATGGACGAGTGACCACTGCGAATGTCATGAGCGTACTTACAGCAAAAAGAGGAGAAGGCGAAACAAAAGAGGAGAGAGGAGGGGGAAAAAGTTCTTGTGGTTGCAACAAATTTGTTCGCTACTCTCCTCTTTGAGGTTTTGACATCACTCATGATAAGATTTCGCTGGCGGAATGAAAACGATGCACAACGGCTGAGTTTTAAGAAAGAACGTGTGTGTGTGTGATACAATTGGACGAAAACTGAAAGACGTATGAAGAAGCAATGAGGTGGTTTCTGCCACTGAAGGCGTTTTGTCTGCTCTACTGGTTATTTGTTTTTGAGGGAAATGCATCTCTTTTCCTTCGCGTCAAAAGTAGAGTACTCAAATCGCAAACAATAGTCAAACCATTGAAAAATCCGAGCACATACTTCTTCTGGCCGCGAAGTCTGGACAATATACGCTGAAACACAAAATATGAGTAAACTTCTCTCTGTTATTGTGGCTGGTGGTACTGGCAGCACTGGCCGCGAAGTTGTCAGCAAACTAGTCGCCCATCCCAAAGTGGGGCGTGTTGTCGTCTTGTCACGATATGCGATTCCTGTCAACCGGTGGCAAACGTTTTTCCCAAATATTCGAACCTCCGATGCACTTCGGCACTTGTCCATTGTTGACGTCAATTGGCATAAAATGTACGAAGACACGTCAGCAATTCAACTGAACTCTTTGATCGACGGTGGGGACTGCAGCGAATGCGAAAATCCAGAAGCATGGCCCTTGGCTGGAGCTCCATCATCATCAAGCAGCACGACACCACCGCCGCCGTCACTTATCGCAGGTCCTCCTCAGTCATCATACCTCACAGAAGATGAGAGAGGCCGAGAGCTGGACTCCGCTGGGTGGCATCGGTACGACGACCGCGACGCTGCAAATCCTTCGTCCTCTTCGACGTCTGTGGCCACTATGGACAACGAAGAGGAGTTAGAAGGACTAAATCATCATAATCAGAGCAAAAAGCATCTTTTTCACATGACAGTAGCTGCTGCAGCTGCCGCTGATGCCGCTGAAAGTAGTCACAGCAGCAGTAGCAAACCAGATACTGCTCAACGGAAGCTAAGACGTACGCTGCATGCACTTTCTAGTAGCACGTATTACAGATCCATCTTTTCAGGCCATCATGTCGCCATCAATTGCCTTGGATCTCACAACTTACTCAATCCGTGGGGAGTGAATGCTGTGGATCACAACTTTGCAATTGCATTTGCCAAGTTGGTGCGAGTGTTTAACTGCTACCTTGAAGATCGTGATGCTGAAGCAATCGCTGATGAGATGGAGGCCCTCAGGGAATCTGCAAAGTCGGTGAACTACGACGCCAACCTGTGGGCCGAAGTGTGCGCAGCGTACCTCGGCAACACCAGTCAACGAAACATTGCGATTATGACCGCGAAAGCGCCAACATCTGTCGCAGTTGACTCCATCGACGCGTTTCTGCATGATCTTAGTACAAGCCGTCGAACGTCTTCCATGAGATCCACAACAGCAGGGGCACTCTCAGCCATTCAGCAACGTCGACCAACGCTCCTGCATTACGCTCAAGTGAGTGCTGCCGGTGCATCTCCTCGTTCCCCGCTCCCATACTTTAGTGCCCATGGTGCGTGCGATGAAGAAACCACAAGGCTCTTCTGCACGCCGCCACCAACGCCTCCTTCTGTCGAAGCAGCAGCAAACACCACCCCAAAGCAGCTCGTTGGGCATCGCTTTATCAATCCTCTTTCGCTTGACATTTACAAACCCTCGTTACTGAAGAGGCCCAACGCTCGATGGTGGGAGAAGGGACTGCAACTATTTGCTCCCCCTGTGTCCGTGGAAGCTCTCAGCTCCATGATCGTGGACGATGTGCTGAGGAAATCGGAAGTGTTTTTTGCAAACCCAAACTCTGCCTCCGCACCAAGTACAGCTGCGGTATCATCGCCACAGAATGGAACGGCGGCGGCAAACACCGCTGCTGCTGCCGCTGAGGCGAACAAGAAGTCACAAACCCCAGAAAGGAGTGTTGACACTGCCTCTGTCGCACTTCTAGCGCGCTGGCAGCGATTGACTTGTACTGATCGCCAATCACCGGAGGCACCAAGCTCCGCAAAGATCATTCATTCCAAAGAAATTTCATGGCGAGCTCAGAAGTACGAATTGCGGAAGCAACGGGCTGCGGCTGCACGCTTGGAAGAATATTGACAAACATCCTTATTCCTTTCGGAATATTTTTTTTCTGTTTTGTACGAGATCGTAAGGGACCTGCTATCAACCACTATATTAGATACTCCTGTCGAATTTTCATCTATTCTTTGTTTGCAAATTTTGTGATCAAACCGCAAAGACATCACAGTGAATCAAGATTACGAGTCAAACAAGAGATTATGTTGTGACTGATATTAAGAACGCGCGCTGAGCTGTGCTGCAAAGCGTTCTGCTCGTCTTCGATCGAGTGACAACGTACCACGCACTGCAAGACTTGCCCACTTCCGTATTCCTTTCTCAAAACATTCTTTTTTTTCAGCATTTCGTGAACATTTCTGGGACAGTTGGTGATTGGGAGAGAAATTGGTTAACGATCGCGTTCAGCAGTGCTGCAAAGCGTTCCGCTCGTCTTCGATCGAGTGGCAACGTACCACGCATTGCGAGAAGCACTATCCCGAGAAGCACTATCATGCGAAAGCATCGCCATCTTTAAACCCTTAAACGTTTTTCTAATTCTTCTTAAACAGCTCAACAAGGTGTCATTTTATTGAGCACCTTCACATGAGCCACACTACCTCAACTACGAAACCACTCAGATTGCACGTGAAGAGTAGCTTTTGGACATGCACGACTCTCGTGGCGTCGGATATTCGATCCAACAGCTCCGTCGGACAAGATGTCGACCATCCCAAAAATGACTGGCAGCGAAATTCGCGGAGATC
>CYKH01001431.1:5189-34907 GCA_001460835.1 Bodo saltans
GACTGCGGAGGCGTACCTGCGTGACCGCGTGCCGTGCTTTGCCCTCGCCAGGGAGCTTCCAGCTGGTAGCTCCCTGGCGGGAGACAAACCAGCAGCGGCCGAAACCGTGTTTGACTGGGTCCTTGTGTTCCGGTCGGAGATAGTGATCAACACACCTCTGCCTACGGAACGAAGTCACGCCCATCTCCTTCTGGCCTCAAGAGCGTGGTCAGCCTCCTCCATCGCTGTCGTCAGGCTCTAAGAACAGCACAACTCTCAACGATACTTATTGTGATTCTCACACACTGACTTGTAGAACGCTAGCGCCCTTAGGAAAAGTTGAAGCAACCGGTTTTTTTTTTTTTTCTATCACATTGTCGATGACTGGCACGATGGGAAGTTCCGTAAAGCTTCAGCCCACTGTAACCACGGGTTACTAGGAGGGCGTCTCTTGCACAAGTACGGAGTCGTGCGCACAGGTCGGTACAAGTACCACAACCTAGACATTGAGATCCCGCGACAGGCGTCGTGGTACCCGAACCCGTCGCTTGTGGAGTACCTTGCGAATCGTAAGGAGCTGTGGGATACGCCAGGTGGCATGTCCCCTGATGATGCGTTCCCATCTCGGCTTGTTGAACCTGTATTCCTAAGCCGATGTGACGGGACTGTGTGCCTCGTGCCCGAGGCGAGTTTTTTTCATTAGCAATGAGATTGATCTTGCTGACGCCGCCGTTTTTTCTTTGATAATATCAGTTGTTTGACCACCGAAAACGACGGTGTCATGATCATCGATGTTCTCCACCATTTGGTTGACATATTCCTTAACCTGTTTTTTTGTCGATTTGAAGTTCCCTTCAAGCCTCCTTGCTGGAGATTATTTTATCATTCCTTTTTTTTAACAATGACGATATTTTTTTTTTTTTGCCCCACGTGAGTTTAGCAAATGCGAGGTTCATCGGCTCTTCCTAGAGCGTCGAGTCTTCTTCGATGCCAAAGCGCTTCTAACTCTCAGCAGTGCGGAGTGGTGTTCACGTCTCTTGTGATGCAGCGTCAGCATTGCTCCGCAGCAGCAGCAGCAGCCGCACCATCGTCGTCACTTGCTGCTGGATTTTTTAAAGTGAAAATCCATCCTAAGGAGATGTTCCCGTTCCCGACGCGCTCTTTTGCTGCAGAAGAAGGCGATAACCTAGAAACCATAGTGCGCAACGTTCAGGAAAAACAACTTTCTACCACCCTAAAAGACGTCGTGGAGTGGGGCGCTGCTGGCAGCCCCATTGCGACAGAATATGGTGGTCTGCAACTTTCAGAGACAGCTCACTCTGTGAGCCTCGAGGAGCTTGCACGCCACGCTCCCTCCGCTGCATTTCTTAGTTTGCTGCAGCACGGAGCGCCGTGCGCTTACCTCCTCAAATCATTTGCTTCGAATTCTGTTCGTGCGCGGTACCTGGGCGGAATGTCCGATGCATCGATGAAAATGAGCTGGGCCGTGCAAGAGCCTCACGCGGGCGATGATGTGAGCATGAATCTTGCAGTTGCCAAAGCTCACGAAGATGGCTCCTACACAATTACTGGCACAAAGTTAGTTGCATTCGCGTCCGATGCGACCCACTTCTTGGTCATGGCACGCGCACCATCACAAACCACTGGAACTGATGGTGCCCCAGTGACACTAGAAAAAGCAACGTTCTTTATTGTTGAACGTAGTGCCAAGGGAGTGTCAGTGGTGGTGGGACCATCTTCGTCCGACCGTTGCCTCGTCTCGTTTGAAGGAGCACTTGCCCATGACATTGTTGGTGTTGTGGGTGAGGGTCACGTCCAATACATGGTCACGCTTCACTCAACGCATCACCTAGCCTCTGCGGCGATCGTGGGCGTGCTCAAGCGCATGTACTCCATTGCTCTGACGGCTGTGAGGGAGGATGTGGCTGCTGCCGCCGCCACCGCAGGGTCTCCCGCACCGACGACGACAGCAACGTTGCTTCCCGCTCTTGTGTCTTCGAGCGCCGTAGAGATTTTTGGGCTTGAGTCGGCGTTGTACGCGCTCACCGCGAATCTTGACGTGCCGGTTGGGGATAGTTTGATTGAGGCAACCATCAGCGCTGCATTGATTGCTCGAAGTGCACAGTCCATCAGCTCCCGTCTCTCAACAGCGTTACAGTACCGCTCCTCCGCTGAAAACACGGCCATGACCACGGCTGTGAACGACTTGAACCGCTTGCTGGCACTTACCGAAACTCCCGAATTCCTGTATTCAGTGGCTGCTTGCTGCGGAACGGAGGACTTTGGCCTGTACTTCCAAAAGGCATCTACTCTTGAGACGATGCAGCTCCGCGCGATGCGTGGATTAGGATTCCGTGACTCGCTTCCGAACTCCATTGGTTCCACTTGGCCAGAAGCGAAGAGGATCGAGGATGCAGTGCTGAAATTCGGGGCAGCAGTGGAGCACGTCTTTATTCGCCAAAATGTTCGTCTGCGCCACTCGTCGTTGACGTTGAACCGCATCGGAGAGGCGGCTGCGCTTCTGTATGCATCCGTCGCCGCCGTGTCCCGAGTGCAGCTGTTAGAGAAAAAAGGTGTCGCTGGTGTCTCAAAGAAGATGGCGACGCAGTTTATCACGTACGCGATGACACGCGTCGAAGAGCTCTGCGATGAGTGCCGAAATAGTGGAAAGACTGCCGATGAAGCTTTTAAGCGTATTGCGTTGGAATGCGCTGAAATTGCAACTCGACTCGCTGGTGGGGTGCCCGAGGCAGTCCCCGAGCCAGTGCCCGAGGCACGTGCTCCTGAAGCGACAGTTGTTGCCGCAGCGACTGAAACAAAACCAACCACGAGTGAAAGCGTTGCTGCACCAAGTGCACCCAAGGTGTAAGAAGAAAGAAGGAAGCAAAACGAATTTTGTCCAAGCATGCTTTTTGGAAGTTTGCGTTGTTGCACAACAAGGTGTGTGTGTGTCTGTGGGAGAGATGTGGTGTGGTGTACGTGTTTGTGGTCGCGTCTGTGCCAATTGCAATAATTGAAGGAATGGTAACTCACCCCTCTTTTTCACAAAAATTCCCCAATAAGCCAAGATCAAATCAATGATCGCTTGTCGTAACGTTTTTTTAATGGATGGTTTGTCGACGTTGTTGACCTTTCCCCGTTATTATTCTTTTGTGAATTAAACGTAGTTTATAAAACCAAAGCGATAGGAAACACACAAGAGAATGCTAAGACATATTGGAGCAGACACCCCAAACAAGCACTTTCATTTCGTTCTCGAATCTCGTCTTGTTGTAGAGAAGAAGTTACGAGATGCGTGGCTCGAGGGTGTTTGTGACGCTGCGATGCGTCACGATCAACCGTTAGCAAAGTCGCTCGAAGGAAAGACACAGGCAATGTTCCAGCGGAAAGTGGCGACGTTTAGCTACAATCAGTATGGCCTAGCTCGCATTCCGTTTCACAGAATTGCCCACACAGATTATCAGCACGCCGTTCGAGGTAATATCGGGACTCGTGATTGGATACCATGGGCGAACATGTCCTCATGGAGTTTCAACAAAGCTGTGAGAAGCGGTACCGTGCTGGTGCACCGAGTACACCACAAAGGTTTCGGAACTGATCGGAGTTTAAAGCAGGGCGGGTGGGAGTTCCGGTGGAACAAGGTGTACCAGCGGAATGTGCTGCAATACAACAGAATTTCGTAATAGTTGACGAGCCCAACGAGGAGCGGCAAAAAAGCATGCGCTGCTTGCTCCGACATTTGGGTCATCGATCGTTTCGAAAGAGAAATCAAAAAAAGGTCTGCACTCACGAAAGATGGTAGTGGTGCATTTGTTTCCCTTTTTTGTGTTTATGGCCACACATGCGACGCAACACGTTGTAGTCTTTCCACATTCATTCATTATTGCTACTTTTGATTGTTTGTTTGTTTGTTTTGGTGCAAAAAAAAATAATAAAATAATAATCTGTTCTTTTGTTTGTTCACTGCTCCAACATCACCAAGGGCACATATCGCCGAGTGGGAGGAAAGGAAAAAAATGGTGCTGCAACATGATCAACAGTTAACTTCAAGTACCGCGTTGGATAGTTCCTTGGGAATAAATCCTCAACAGCAACGCGATGATGATCGAACAGCGCTACAGGAGTTTTTCCTCGTTGAATTGAGCTCGAGAGCAACTATTCTTGGCGACGAGTTTGGCGAACGCGGCAGTATCGCTGATGGAAGACTGTCCCTTGCAGAGCCAGGTATCTACCTATGCCCCGCACCTCGGCCGTCTGAGTTCTACGCATCGTTCCTGAAGCGAAAACGATTAGAGCTTACAGAGAAGTATCAGGACCTGATTACCCGCCAAATGCTGCGCGAAGAGCGCTGGCTCGAATACACCGTGGCGCTCCTTCAAGAACTTGTGGAGGAAGAAACCACACAAAGAGCAGAGCTGCTGGTTCGATCGTTGCAAGATATCCCGCGACTGACGCTGTGCCACATGCAATTACAAATGGTGTCTGCGCAAGGCACCGAGGGCACTGTCATTTTTGTGGAAGAAATGGAGCGCGAGATTCGATTTCGGGTGATGATTTTTGAAGAAGTTCAGGCATATGAGACGCTTGTGGCCAACGAGGCACTGTCAGCAGCCAACGCAAAAAAGAGGGAGACGAATCGATTGGCAGAGGAACATGATGCACGCGGATGTGTGGGTGCCGCTGAGTGGAATGCGCGTTGGCTGCTGGAGCGCGAGGAGGACGCTGAATTTCCCCAATTTGACAGCCTCGCGTCGAAGGATCGTGAACGCATCACTAGCCTTCTGACGTGGAGACTGGTGTGCCTAGAGGCGGACGGTCGCTTTGCGGTGGAAAATGAGTGGAATAGGATGCTCTATCCTCCAACTGCAAGCAGTAATCATGAGGACTTCCATGATGCCGAATCTCCTTCTTCGTCTGTCGAAGGCATTCACTATGCCTCTACAACACCACTTGCTGAAGCGGTTGCGTGGCACGACTCCCATTGCACCGACCTCCATGCTGAGGTACGAGCACAGAGGCTGGAGCGAGACATTGCAGCCACCGTTGCAGCTCAAGCCTTTGCGCTGAACTGTCCTGTCGTCGATGATGATGGCGGTCATGGCACTGGGACTAGTAGTAACGGTGATGATGAGCTTAGCCCTCCACGCCTCACGTCTCATGAGAACGGTGAGGCGGTGCCGACCCCTCCACCTCTCACCCTCTTCGGCCATCGCTTTGACACTGTACCGATGATGTACAAGGCTGGTGAAATGCCTTCAATGGCTGTCGTCGTGCCGCAACAAGCCTCCTGCTCGAATGATGACGATGATCACGAGGCGAGGAACAAAAATGGAGATGTGTCGGCAGAATGTGAAGGTGAAAGCATTCCCATCCATCGACCAAATGTTGAATGTGATGAAACCTCGTGCAAAATCGATCGAACAACACTGAGCCCACCGCAATCAGAGAATCTGTACGACGAGCACTCTGCAGGGCGCTGCACTGATGACACAGCGGACGCCGATCACGATGATCATCATGGAGAGGACGAGGAGACGTTGTCGTGGGACGCCGTTAGATTTCAAGCGGAGCGAGTGGAAGCGCTTTGGCGGAACCTTGCGTAGAGCAGAAAAAGAAGAGAAGTATTGTAGAATTATGTTTGCCTTGCTTTGTAGACCAGGGAGAAGGGCTTGAATATCCCTTGAGGCGGTTCTCTCCGCTTTTGTGCGATGGTCCGTGTCATTTTTTTTTTTTTGTTGTTGTTGTTGCTCTCGCTTTCTCAAAAAAGGAACAGAATCTGTCGTTGTAGTGCTCGCGCACGCTCCACAGTAAAACAAATCAAAAAAAGTAGAAGGATCGCAGACCGTGTGATCTGGTCCTTTACTCTCGACTCCCTCCTCAAAAATAAGTACAACACATCACCAAAAGCTCCAAAAGTACAGAAACAAACAACGACAAGACACAACACACGCGCACACACACACAGTCTCTCAACAATTATGACCGCCCCAACAACTTCACAGCAAGCCGTGCTTCAAGTGATCGAAATTCTACACTTCAACGGAATTCAGGTCGCCAACACAAAAGCTTCGTACGAGCAATTGAAACAATATGAAGCGGATCCTAATTTCGCTATGGTGTTAGCGACACTCTTCAACTCAAGCGCACCGGTAGGAGGATCCATCGCGGCTCAACCGGGAGCGGTTGATTGGCTACACTACCGGCGCCTCGCTGGTATTACTCTGAAAAATAACGTCGAGCGCGCAAAGACGCTTCTTGGCGAGGCCGCGGTCATTGCCGTGGCTCAATCCAGCATTCAGGAGCTACGACTCGCCACGCATGCTTCGCTTGTCTCTATCGCGGCTCAGATTGCAGTCAAGATTACATCTATTGTCGGTCTCAGCTGGTGGGATACCGCGTCAATTTGCAATCTCCCGTCATTTCTCTTATCTGAGTTGCTAGCCGCCCCCTCCGAAACCGCAGTCCTTGGTGGGCTTTATTGCCTTCAATACCTGTTAGAGGATGTCCCAAAGCAACTTGGCGCCGCAAGTGAAGTGATTGTTCAACAAGTGGCGCAAATGGTGATGGATGAAAATCGCCCAGAGACAATCCGCCGTGCCGCATTCCGTGTCGCCAGCCATCCCTACGAGCTTGGCTCACTCTTGGACTGGAACGTCGAGGCTCTTTCACCAATGCAGCAAGGCCTTTGCAACGCATCCCGATCATTTGCGCGATGTTGCACTTCTTTGTTAGCCGCGTCACAACATATCACGTTTGCCTCGTTGGTACTTCGCTCCGCAACGCTGATGTTTGATTACTTGGAATACTTTTTTGACAATGACGCAGAGAGCATGCACTTGGCCGCGACTTGGGTTGGCGCTGCACTGCAGCACATTCTACACCCTGCAAACCCTGACGTTGCCACCGCTGCGGCTGATTTCTTTGCTTATCTCTTCGAAGTCTATGAGAGAACAGGTGGGGAGGGTCCTATCCTCGTGCTCGCTACCGCGGCGACTCAGGCCTTCCCAAGCCTCATCCCCGCCCTGTTCAAGTACATCGCGTTAACACAAGAGGAAGAGCAAGCAATCCTCGAGAAAGACCACTACTCTCACCGAGATGCATACGCTGTCGTGTTGCAAGTGTCATCGTCCTCCGCTGGTGGGCGGCTAGAGGATCATGCCGAAGACGACGGAATGGATGATGACGAGGGAACGTTGAGAAAATCTGCAGCGTCGTGTCTTGACAAGCTGTGCACCATTGCACCAAACGAAGCATCCGCGTTGGTCCTCGCCGAGATTGGCGCAACTTGGACTCATGCTGACTGGAGAGTGCGTGAAGCTTCATTACTGGGCTTTGGCTCCGCTGTTCGAGGATGTTTTGCAAGCATGGCGACACACCTGCCCACCATTGTTGGAAACTTGAAAGCGATCATCGGGGATCAAAGTGCACATGTGTGTGTTGTGAGCATGGCGATGTGGTGCGTGCAACGCATCGTCACCTGGCTGATCTCAGCCGAAGGACAACCACTTGTAGCAGACCTCGTTGATGGCATTGTCGCACGTCTTGAGTCTGATAGCAAACGAGTTCAGGCAGGTGCTGTCACTGCGTTGAAGGTGATGCTCCAAGCGATCACCGAGGTTCAATTGCAGCTGCCTGCCGCGCTTATTGAAGGTGCTGTCCGTCGAATCCATCGCTGCATCGAGTTGCGGTACAACACTGGAAATTTGTCGTCGCTGTGCGATGTGTCGCTCATCTTTTTGGGACTTCTACCAGACTCCATGGTGACAGCTTTTGCGACTCCATTTTTCGGCGTTCGGGCGGCGAAGATGACCAGTTTTGAGCAGTCATACCACGCCGCTTTTGTGGAGCACCAGCATAACGCCATGGTCGACAAGGATGTGATGTACTTAGATCGCGTGCTTGTTGCTGTGCTGGAACGTTCACCATCCGCTGAGCAGCAAACGTCTATTTTATCGACATGGGCTGGCGTCCTATGGGACATTGCGCAGCGGTCAGCATACGATGATGCTGATCTTGTGTTTCACTCCATCTTCAACGCGAGCCAATATGTTCGTTCGTTTGACACAACATCGCTCACAACATGGCTCGCGCACCGTGACTACGATATCGTCAAGGTACACACCAGCCAATAGTTTCATTCGCTGCAGTTGTTATGTCATGCTGTATCAGTTGATTAATGTCGCACTTGACAGTTGCCTGCGCGACGCGTGGACGCTGGAGACGTGTTACCGGTGTGCAACCACGATGTTGACCAACGACGTTGATGACGACCCAGCGCTGCTCTCCGCGATTTCCAATTTGCTTGGGCTTTTGATCACGCTGCGTCCAGAGCAGCGTTCTCTCGATGCCGTCCTGCTTCTTTCCCAGAAGTTGCGTGGCGACGCATTCGGAGAAAGCTACGCACATCACTTTGCCGTGAGTTGCTCACTGAGCAAAGTTGCCCGTGCTCATCCAACCATCGCGGCGCAGCTGCCATTGACAGTGGTCGCAACGATCTTTGCAGCAGCTCCGAATTCGTTGTCGAAATCACTTGCGACGATAGATTTGTGCACAGCCATTCAAGCGGCGCTCGCAACCTCAGATCCTTCAGTGATCAACGCAGTTGCACAATCCGTTCCGTCGCTGTTGCGGATGGTGTTTAGTTGGCAACAGGCATCGGCCGCGTTTGGAAATGGGACTTTTGAGGCCATTGGTGGTTTCCTCAGGAGTCTCTTGCAGCATGGTCAATTGTCAGCTGCAGCGCAACAGGTGCTTCAGGGATTGCCGGATGGATACCGTGCCCAGTTCCTCCAGACGTACGGGCTGGCGTAATAAGCACAGCCCTCTCTCCATTGTGTGCAACAACCAAACAAAATTCGCACTTCAAAACGCAAAGAACGAAAATAGAGCGTGTAGCTGAAGGCAAACAAGAACACACACACACAAAAGAAGAACAAAAAAAATCCACAAAACACCGTGTTCCCCCTCTTTAATTTTGGAACCAAGCTAGTACCAGATGATTAAGAGGATTCAGAAATCAAAACGAAATCTATGGAAAAGCAACCAAATGAAGAACACAAAAGGAAGAGACTTCACACCCCTCTTTTCTACAAAGCAAGACACATCCACAATGATGGTCGGACGCCCTGTGGTGCAATATCGTGTAACACACTCACACAAGGGCGGGGCGCGACAAGAAAGCAATGAGATACGCTTGAAATCAGAAACCAATTGCAAACCTCAAAAAAAAGCAAGCACGCAAATGAATCGTACCAATGAACGAGAAAAAAGGGAGAGAAATCGGTTTTCTGTTGATGCGTTGCCGTCACACAGTTTTTCTTTTTAAGAGAAATCAACCCCTCAATGAAACATACAGTACATCACATTTTTACAAACAAGAGGCAGCGCGAGTGTCAACTTTTTACTGACATCTTTGCATTCACCTCATTCCCCCCGAGTAATCACCCAGAAACAAAAAAAACAACAAAAATCAATCAAGAGAAGAAACACTTTTTATTGAACCAATCGCGTTACACACAACACACACACAAAAAAAAGTATCAACCGATGAACTGAATTTGACAACGAAAATGAGGATGGACAGTAAATCACAGAGTCTTTTGCGCAAGAATCAACTTTCAAGAAGAAACCTTGTTACATTACCGCTTTGCCAAAAAGGACCTTTCACGAATTAGAAGACAAAAGAGAAAAAGAGACACAAGAAAAAAAGCGTCCGTCACATTATTATTTACTACTTTGTTCCTTGTTGTGAGTTTGTTGACTCACCTACTGAGCAAAACGTACTCCCGAAATACAGTGCACACACACACAATTCGCATTCGCGTTGTGCGAGAGGGAAAACAGCTGCAAAACACTGACTTTGTGTGGATTACCTCTCAAAGCACACACAATTTCCAACAGACAAACAGAAAAGAGACACAAGGTGGCGTTGCGTTGCTGCAGCTCTATCTTCCGACGAGATGAACATTGTTGAAGGCACCTGTGGCGCTGTCGAACAGAAGTCCGAATCATCGCTGCTGGCGTCATCTAGTGGCTCACCACGGAATGCACCATCATCCATTCTTCACGAACTCGACACCAGTTGTGATCCCGATGAAGACCTTCACCGCCTCCGCTTTGTCATGGATTTTAGCATGTTTCGTGTGGCGAAGCAATTACGTTTGCTTGGGTACGACGTTGTTTGTGACGCTCGGCTCCCTCATCATTTGTTGCTCCCGCTTGCAGCGCAACAGAAGCGTCTCATTGTCAGTGGCAGTCGTACGTTACCGCCACAAGTTCAACGACATAATAAGGACTTGCTACGGCAACAACTTTTTCGCGAAACGTCAGCCGCGGCCACAACAGGAGGAGCGGCGGGTAAGTCCTCTGGTGGACTGAGGAAACTAAGGGTAGTGATTGGCTACAACTCTGACGGGGAATCTGAGTATGAAAATTCTTCCTCCGACGACGACATTGATGATGAGCAACCGGTAGAGTTATTGCAAGTGAATGCCACGGACGCCCACGATAAGACTCTTCACACGATCATGCATGCAAAGAGCCTCGTGTGGGACCCAACAAAAATCTTTACGCGCTGTGTCACGTGCAATCGCCTCATCAAGGCGATTGACCGAAAGATAGCAGAGCCACGTGTCCACCCGACTGTGTTCCGAGTGTACCGAAATTTCTATCAGTGTCCGATTTGTGAGAAGGTGTTTTGGGGGGTTGACAATGGCGTTATTGTCAACTTTAAAGCACTTCGAACGATTGAGTATCTCAAGCGGTACGCCCCTCCGGTCAGCGCGACGACGCCTTTATCATCCACTTCACCCGCCTCCTCGTCTCCTGTTGTCCTGGGCAGGCAGTTCCCAACGTTCCGTCGGCATTTCCTGAGCTACCCAAGAGCCGTGAAGTGCCTTATTTTTGACTTCCTCGATGCTGAGGGGCTTGATGCTGCAGCTGCTGCATTTCCGATGTTAGCGGAGCTAGTGAATATTGTGCGGAACGGGGATTCGCGGCGGTTTGTTCCAGAGTGGAAAATGAAAGACAGAAGCGACAGGAGAGCATTTCCGCAATCGAACTCCACCTCGCATGTCGTTTCTGCAACGTCGCAGAAATAAGTGACGTCACACGTTGTGTTCTTTTTGCGTGTGTTTGTTTTTCTAATGAAACAAAATAACGAAGTGTTGGTTTTGGTTTTGTGTTTAGCCGTTTTGTTCACAGTGTTGATGCTCTTTGTGGCTTGTTGTCGTTCCCCGATGCAGTAAGTGGGCTTTCAGTGAACTATGTCTTCGTCGGACTCACTGGAACGAGCTCGTTCCTTGGCAAAATGGCTTCAGCTTATCATGAGCATGTCATGCAACACAATGGCATTCTCCATCACGCCATATTTTGCCTCAGATGCGAAACATGACTTTTTTCTGGGAGAAACGCAGATCGGCTTCGTGTTCGCTTCGTTTCCGATGGGTTACATGATTTCATGTGTCTGCATGAGCCTGGCAAACATCTCCCACTTGAAGATGTCGACGCTAACGTTGTGGATCAGGGGGTTTGTCCTTGCGTTTGTTGGCTTCTCGGTGATGTTTGGGCTGATCCCGACTATCTTTTCAGACTCCACGGATGGCACGCATCACGATATTGCAGTTCGTTATGCAGCAATGTTCGGCAGTCTCCGTTTTCTCCAAGGCCTTACCGTATCCGTGCTCGATGTGCTAGTCCTGCTCTACATTACAAAGCTGTATCCTGAGCAAGTAAGCGCCGTGGTTGGGCAGAAAGAAGCCTGCATGGGCCTTGGCGTGGTGTTCGGGCCGCCTCTTGGGGGTGGACTCTACAGCGTGGGAGGTTTTAAGGCGCCACCGATGGTGACGGGGGCGATTGTATTTTCTATTGCTACAGTCACCCAAATTGTGCTGCTGCGCTCAAAACGCCTGCACGAACTTCATGAGCTGCGTGAAGTTCCGTTAGACCTTGTCAAAGCGTTGGCGGTAGGTGTTGCGCCGATTGCAGGCTTGGCAAACGACGAACGTGCTGCGTTGTTGTTGTTGTCGCAACCTGCAACCCATCCTCGTGATAAAGGCCGAGGGGTCAACATCATTAACGCAACACAAAGCGAAGATCCATCAAGCCGCGTTTTGTTTTCGAGCTCCTCGCAGCTCGTTGATGACGAAACTGCTGTCCAAGACGCACCATCGCTGGCAGTGGAAACCATAGATGAGACGCAACATCCAGCAATTGTCGACGACCCGCAACACATCGCTCCAGTCACTGTTCAGAACTTAATCAATCTCTTTCGACGTTTGCCTGTTTACACAACTGTTGGGCCTTGCTGCATTTCAGTTCTCAGCATCGCGTGCTTTGCATTCTTAGAGTCGATGGTGCCGCTGTACGCTCTCGATACGTACGGCGTGCAAGCTTGGGGAATAGGCATCACAATGGGAGGCGCTGCGATTGTGTACGCTGCCGCAGCGATCACCATCGGTATCGTTCTTGGCTCGCCGTCGAGAAAGCCTCTCAGGCCGTGGGTGCTTGCGATTGCAGCTATTGTTTTAGCGTTTGGCATGCTGCTGGTTGCGCCTTCGTTCCACGTGATCGACATGCAAGCACCGAACACCATCCGTCACGGCTATGCCGTCACCACCATTGGAATTCTTATTTGCTGCAGCGCAATGGCTGTGATTGCCGTCGTTGCAGTGGCATTGCTGGTGGATGAGGCTCGTGCGACGAGTCTTGTGCTGGTTCCCACCGCTGCAGCTGTCGCCAACTTTGGGATGTCCCTAGGTGGCTTCATTGGGCCAATTACTGGTTCTGCATTAGCTGAGGCGTTTGGATTCCCGATTGCCTTTTTTAGCTTTTCGTGCGGCGCAGTGTTGCTGGCAGCCATATTTGTCTCACTCGTGCTGGTCCGCAAAGACCGCGGCTGAGTTTGCAACTTTGTAATAAGTGCATTTTTCGATTGTGTGCCCCGCGAAACGCTTTGCCACATCATCAGAGGTACTTCCTAATGGGTAAACTGCTTTTGTTGTGTGCTTGCCATCATTTTTTTCTTTTGTTGTAGCGATTGACCGCTTTTGCTTCAAGGTTGCGCAACTTCTTGCCTCCAAGCCTTCGTGTGCATCCAAGCCATTTTTCCCCCCAGCTGTGTGTTGCGCTTATTCTTTGTTGTTTATGATTTTTGATCCAAGTGATCACATGGCGTCCAAACAAGGGATAGAATCGGCACGCTCTTCAGCAAAGCTGCTCCAGCTTATCATGAGCATGTCATGCAACACAATGGCATTCTCCATCACGCCATACTTCTCCTCAGATGCGAAACACGACTTTTTCATGGGAGAAACGATGATCGGCCTTGTGTTCGCTTCGTTTCCGATGGGTTACATGATTACATGTGTCTGCATGAGCCTGGCCAACATCTCTCACTTGAAAATGTCGACGCTAACGTTGTGGATCAGGGGTTTCGTCCTTGCGTTCATCGGCTTCTCGGTGATGTTTGGACTGACACCTACTATTCTGCGAACATTTACCTCAGCAGCAGCCGTTGCCTACGCGACAATGTTCGGCAGCATGCGCTTTCTTCAAGGTGTTACGGTTGCCGTTCTGGACGTGCTGATTTTGCTGTACATTACAAAACTGTATCCTGAGCAGGTAAGCGCTGTGGTTGGGCAAAAAGAGGCAGCGTTGGGTCTCGGCGTTGTGTTCGGCCCCCCACACATGTGTCTGCATGAGCCTGGCCAACATCTCTCACTTGAAAATGTCGACGCTAACGTTGTGGATCAGGGGTTTCGTCCTTGCGTTCATCGGCTTCTCGGTGATGTTTGGACTGACACCTACTGTTCTGCGAACAGCTACCTCATCAGCCGTAGCCTACGCGACGATGTTCGGCAGCATGCGCTTTCTTCAGGGTGTAACTGTTGCCGTTCTGGACGTGCTGATTTTGCTGTACATTACAAAACTGTATCCTGAGCAGGTAAGCGCTGTGGTTGGGCAAAAAGAGGCAGCGTTGGGTCTCGGCGTTGTGTTCGGCCCCCCACTCGGCGGGGCGTTGTACAGCGCAGGGGGCTTTAAAGCGCCACCGATCGTGACGGGGGCGATTGTGTTGTCCATTGCACTTGTCACACAACTTGTCCTTTGGCGTGCGCCTTATTTGAGAGAGCTTCATGCGCTACGTGAGGTGCCTGCGCATCTCCTGAAAGAGACTGAGTCCATCCAACACGCAGCCATCGCCACAGTTGAAGATGATTCCGTTGTCGGCACCAAGGAAAGCGGAAGTGCCGGCAGCAATGAAGCGTCTCCGCTCATCATCTCAGATTCCTCTCGTGCAGGACTTGTTGATGGTAACGGAGAAGGAGAGCCTTCGTCTGTGTCAGTTAAGAACGTGATGGATTTATTTCGGCTACTGCCACTTTACACTACCGCAGGGCCATTTTGCATTACCATCTTTAGTGCTGCGTGCTTCGCGTTCCAAGAGTGCATGGTGCCCTTGTATGCGCTGGACACGTACGGTGTACAGGCGTGGGGCGTCGGAATCACGATGAGCGGCGCTGCGATTGTGTATGCATTCTCTGCCGTATTCACTGGCGTTTTCTTAGCGAAACCCTCACGCCATCGCTCTCGACCGTGGGTGCTCACTGTTGCTGCTCTTGTATTGGCACTTGGAACGGCCACGATTGCTCCTCCGACTCATTTATTCAGCGACAACCACACAATTAGCGGCATCAACATTCCACATGGATACGCTGTGACTGTGATTGGTGTGCTGACGTGTTGCGGTGGCATGGCGATGGTTGTCGTGACTGCGGTGGCGATGCTGGTGGACCAATCGAGGGCAACAAGTGCTGTACTGGTCCCGACTGCGGCTGCAGTGACAAGCTTCGGAATGTCTTTTGGAAGTTTTGTCGGCCCTATTGTGGGCTCAGCCCTCACAGAGTCGTTCCATTTTGAAGCAGCGTTTTTCAGCTTGGCATGTTCTGTCGTCGTGTTATCTTGTTTCTTTGCCACACTTGTGCTCACGACGAAGAAGTAGGCGCTCTTTTGCACCGCCGCGAATTTCCTTTTCGATTCTCTTCTTGTGTTCGAATCACTTCGATACTTTCGCCCTCATGGCTCTTCGTTTTTTTTCCCCCTCACTTTGAAGCTATCAGGGAAGCGTAAGCTCCTCTGCAAAACCTCGGACGTCTCGCACGAACAATTGGGGCTCGCACCACCAGGCTTGTTTTCATGTGGTGAGTTATGAAGCCACTTAACGAGAGCTGTGCACCACAGCACTTTACGCACGAATTGACAAAAAAAAAAACAAAACCCCCAAGTTATTTATCGCATGTAACAATGTGTCTTGCAATTTGGATCATCGACTGCGTGCTTTTTCTGTTCTCTGTTCTGTTCTTTGGCCAGCAAAGATAATACAGCATATTATGAAGCGTCATCCTGTCCGTTTACCGCGCGCTGATCCTACGAATGAGCATCAGAACGAGCTCTTCCCTCGCGATCTCTTTCACCCAGTGCCCGCTGAATTGGCAGCGTCACCCAATCGCGTTCAGGTTCTGTTGGGTGAGCAATCTGAACTCATGCGGAATTCACAAATTCAAGTTTCGAACGCACGAGGGTACTTACGATCGCCTCCTCGACGCCTTCGCGTGATACAAGACGGCACAGGGGAATTGGCTGCTCGCCAAGCAACAACCCCAGGCGCAGCAGCAACAACAGACATGGAGTCGCCTTCTGGTGCCGCCATCGGCAGCCACCGGCGCCCTTTGCCTCCCATATCGCTTCCCGCTGAGCTGCTGACGGCTACCAATGGATCGCAGCAACCTCATTCTCACACAGTTGCGTCCCTCGAGTCCATTTCGTCTCAGTTGGAGGCCTTTCTTCAAGATCATCCCAATATGACTCGGAAAGACGTCATGACGTCACTCTTGGGCACCGAAGATGACTTGTATCAACCATCTCCTTCACGACAGCAACCGCAAGCGTTGTCTGATTCATCACTCGGATCGATGCCTTCCAGCAACGTCAGCACAGCTTTTGGGAATGTGGTATCACAATGTCTCCCTCATGTTCCTCGAATTGTGGTGAAGAACGTGGCGAACTTCAACTCTGCGTCCTCGGGCGACGGTGACGACAGCAATGATGACCAAGAAGAGGCGGCATCGATGATGCACAATGTCTCGACAACAGCGACACCAACGTTTGTTCCCTGGGAAGGGCAAGCGGCTCTCCTGTTCGTGGACATCTCAGGCTACTCGAAGGTGACCGCAGCTCTAGCTCCATTCGGACCCTACGCATTGTCCGATGCAGTGAACGGCTACTTGGTACAGATGATGGACGTCCTCGTAGATCAATATGGCGGCGATGTGGTGAAGTTTGCCGGCGACGCCATTTTGGTGGTGTGGGCGCCAAACCTGACTAAGAAGAAGTCAAATGCCACTGCTACTACTGAGCAGAAGATGAAAGAGGCGTTGTACATGTGTTGTTTGCGGGCTGTCGCGTGCGCGACAACGTTGCAGCAGAAGCACAGTCGCTTTGCTGTTGCTGTGCCAACAACAGCGCAAACATCCACAGCACCACCAACACCCGCTCTCGAGTTTTCGATCCACATCGGCATTGCTGTCGGTAGCATTGAAACGGAAGTGTTTTCGTTTCCAGGCGCGCAATTTACAGAAAGCCTTTTTCACTCATTATCAGGTCCTGCGCTGCGTGAAGTCGGCCCTGCTGCAGATGCCGCCACGTCTGGCGAAGTTTGCGTCACTACGTCAGTTGTAGAATTGCTGACCGACGACAAGCTCCACGCAGCTGCGAGCGGAGGCAAACTTTCCCTCCCACGACCGTCACTCAACACTGCTGTCATTACAGGGGCGGTAGCGAGAAATCATAATCATGAGCATCTTCGCAAGCTGAGTTCATTTGACGTGAAAACAGCGAATGATCAGATCGCACTACATCGAATCAAGCGCCAGATCGACGAGGCTGAATATGCGATAGAAGAGACTGAAATGCTGCAGCGGATCTCGTCAAAGTTTGTCCCTCCTGCCCTTGTTGCTAGATTTTCCTCCACCGCCACGAACATTGCTGCAGAAATGCGATTTCTAGCGGTCTTATTTATCTCCAAATCTGATCGAGACGCGTCCTTAGCAGATTGGTTTTCAGAGGTGCATCAAGTGCTTGACCGACATCGCTGCGCTGTTGTGAAGTTGATCGACGACGACAAAGGCGTGCATGTCATTGCAGCGGTTGGCTTGTTCCTTTCCGAATCCGACGCGTCACTCACCGCTGTCGATGCAGCAATGCACCTTGCAGAGCGGGAGGCGGGTTGCCATGTCGGCATTGCATCCGGGCTGACATTCTGCGGTCTCATTGGATCGTCGGATTTAGCGTGCCGATGGGATGTCACGGGAAGTGCCTGCGTGCGGTCATGTCGCTTGATGCAGCAGGCAATGGAGCTGCGGCCCGAAGGCGGATGCTTTGTAGATGAATCTGTTCTCGACACAATTTCTAATCGTGCCGCAGTGAACGAATTCCATCGCACGCTTGAGGTAAAGGGATCGTCTGGGCCTGTGAAAGTCTACGTCCTCGCACCACGAACAGCGAACCCAGCGTGGATGGTGCCAAACAGTACTCCAGCTCTCATGATATCGACACTGTGCCACCCTGAAGTTCGTGAAAAGTTCGCAGAGCTGATTTCTGCAGGCTCCACCAGACATGCACGTCGCAGTAGCAGCATTGCTGGTGCTCGCCGCGAATCTCTTTTGAATCATGGATCGTCGTCATCTGCGAACTTCACATTACAGCAATCAAGCTCTGTTGGTGTGCCTCCTGTAGACTCATCCGTGTTCTTTCGTCACACAGCTGCTGTTGTCACAGGTCCTTTTGGCGTTGGGAAGCGGACGCTGGCCGCCACCATCGCCATGGAAAATGCTTACATCGTTATTCAACACAAATGCAGCACACCAGCAGGTAGCAGCACTAGCAAGCAGCACCGAGGAGGAGGCAACACTGCCGCAGGTGGCGGTGCTCTGTCAGCAGATGCCAACGCACCTCCGTTGGTGATCGCCGAGACGTTGTCCCGTTGGTTTGCCCACCACCGCTCTGAGGCAGTTCGCACGCTGGCGGCGTCTATTGGAGCCTCATTCACTGCAGGGCACGTCGGGAAAACGAGGCGGTTGTTGTTGTCGCTTGTGAATAGGCTTTGCAACGCAGCTGCAGCAGATACGTCGTCGTCATCTTCGGCAAGCGCTGCCGGCACCTTGTGCAATACCAACACCCTTCTGCTTATTGAGAACGCGCAATACCTTGACCGACCGTCGCTTGACTGGATACGGCACCTTCTCCGCCAACAGCCTTCTGAAGTCACGTCTGCGACCCAGCCACGAGGCAGTTTCGCATGTGTATTATGTGTAACGCCCACCATTGGCTCCATGACTGCTTCACAGCTGCTAGGAATTCTTCGTTTGCCGATGGAACATGAGTCACAGCTCACACGTGACCACATTGCAACTAGCACAGAACTCTTCTCATTAGAGCCCGTTGGCGTCGATGCTGTTCGGGATTTGGCGACCAAGTACTTTTCTTGGGACGTCGATGATAGCCTATTCCAACTACTCCATGCGCAATGCAGTGGGTTGCCCCTACTCGTGAGTCGTTACGTGCGCCACGTGATGTCTCAGCGCCCGTATGTCACCACCATGTTCGAGAATGCAGTGGTGCACTTGAGCGGCGATGCTGCGCGAATCAAAGCCGAGAGCTGGCAATGGATTGACATGGCGCCAAGCGTCGCTCCCGAAATGATGCAGTTGTACGATGCCGCGTCCTCTAGTGCCCATCGGGCCATATTGAGAGTCATCGCTTGCCTTGAACAATCTCCATGTGCGTCGCTTAGAGCAAGTCACGGCAGTGACACTGCCGGCAACGATGAAGGAAGTGTTCTGCTAGACCTTGTCGACCATATCACTCGAATGTTGCTGCGGACAACTGTCAACCAGACAGACGCCGTCATAGCAGCCGCCTTCAAACGACATGTAGAAGAATTATCCCGAGTTCATCTTGTCAGTGTCTGCACATTTCCGTGTTCCTCGTGCGCAGCAACACAGCCTCTTCGGCTGGTGCGACTCAGCAGCGTCGCTCTGCAGAACGCCATTTACAACTCCATCACGCCAGATTACGCCGCCAATGTCCTCCGCTTAGCGAAACAATACCATGAACACGCACTGCGCCAACCACCACCAACTCAGCAGCAACCACATCAGACAGGATTTTGCAGAGCATTTTTGACCTTGAGGTTAGCCCAATACAAGTTCTCCGCGTATGTGGCCAATCAGCGCCTCGCTTCCAGGGCAAACGTCATGTCTCCTGGCACCACAACGACTCCTTCCGTCGGAGGTGTTCCTTCAGGAGGGTTTGCAGAAATCGAATCGATTTCAACGCTGTTGGAGACAGTTGTGCATCGCATTACATCGTTGTGCCCAGCTGGCGGCCATTCACAGCAACTGTCTCCATTTGACGGGCCTGCGCAGCTGTTACGCCGCATGCTCGCAGCAGCAACAGGTGATGAGGCTGCTGTAATGGCAAGCGGAGGTTCTGTTGCAAGTACCAATCTACCGTTAGCGCGACCCAACAATATTTCGCTTGATGTCGTCGCACTGAAGAACTACTCGCCGCCAATCGGCCTAGGAACTGCGACAGCTAGCGTTGTGTTAGACTTGTGCCGCTGGATGAGAAATGTGTACGTATCTTTAGCCAATCGCAGCGTCGTCTCCGAAAAAGTGGCAGGTCTAGGCAGAATTTTATCAAGGCGCCTTGCCACGTGCCTCAAAGCACTCTCACGCATACTCGCAAATATTCAGCCACAGCCGCATCCCATACTATCGGACACGCACAGCGCGTCTCTTTCCTCCAAAGCCATCAACGAGCACGAAGCTCTGCTCAACACCATCTTCTCTGATTTATTCCTAAAAGTTGTGCGTGATGAGTCAAGTGGCGCAGCTGCTGGAGCAGAGGCGTGCAAGCAATTGCTACAATATTTCATGCAAAAACTTGTTCCGTGTGCGCTGGCATTTCAAGAAGCGATTCCCGAATTGCTCCCATTGCTTCCCACCCCAGCCACTGTGATGAACAACCCCACTCAAAAGTCCATCCCGACATCGTCCTCTTCCTCAGCAGCATTGAATTCTGTCACTGCTCAAATGTTTGCCCTTTGGAGTGGAGTGAGCGTGTATCTCTCGACATCAACGAACGTCAGTCATCAACAACCGGGGAAAAGCGGTGGTGGTGGCGACGGTGGTGGTGGAGGAGAGTCTCAAGAAGCCGATGCATCGGGAGGGGGGAGCATTGCGACATTCCACGCCGCGTTTATGGCACTGGCGACGTCGAATTTTATGCCAAATAATCCGAGAGCTTCATTGGCGTGGGTCAGAGAGAGAGTTTTGCACTTGAGGGTTGAAAGCGGAAGGTCTTTCCGTAGTTGTGTTGTGAGTGACTACTTATGTACCTTGGCCGCCGTGAGTGCGATGCAATCGCGACAGCCCGGTCCGTCATCATGATTACCACCCCGCTGGTAATTTTTGGATGCTGCATATTTTAACGTAAAACCGTCAATTGCAATGTCGACAGCAAAAGATTTATTTTCATTCTTCCTACGACAAGGCGATGTTTCAAAAATATCGTCCACACTTGCTGACTCCTTTCTCTCTGTTCCTCTCTCCCGCCGTTTGTACTACAAGATCCTGAGGCGGAGGATCTGAGACAATGCCTGAGGCAGAGGGTGAAACAATGCCACACGATGGTAAATTTTTGTAAAAGTATTGGCTTTGCCAAAGGCAAACACTTGTAAGTCCATGAGCAACTACGAAACTTTCCCTTTGTTATCCCTGAAAACGCAAAATAAAAAGAAAAAAAACGATTTAGGTCGTTTTTTTGGAAGAAAAAGGTTCTTAGAAAACACTCTCACAAAAAGAAGCGAAAGATATATCAAAAGACAGGGGGAAGATAATTATGCGCCGCTTTGCATCGTTCGTCTCTGGAGCAAGTCACATCTCTGCAACGGTTCATCGCCGAACTGTTGTCATTCGTGCCCAACCGATTATTGCTGGTGCTCACAAAGCTCAAACGTGGATCCTCCCCACCACCTCATTATTGAACTGCACTCGCTCGTACTCTGACCGTGGTGGGGCGCCCCATGGTGGGTACCCACCCCCGCCTCCCCCGATGTACCCTCCTCAGTACCAAGTGCCACCAGGCGTCGCCGCACCGATGGACTACCGTCCTTATTACTACCCAATGGCGCCCCCACCGCAGCAAGGACCCGACTTGGGCACGCCGTCACGCCCCATGGTTGTGGTGGCTGCTCCTGCGCCTCGCTCGTGGGCCTCAAGGATATGGCTGATGCTGTTCCTTGTAATTGGTGTCAGCGCTGCCATCAACATCTACGAAGAGTTCGAAGCTCGCACAAGCGACGCGAGTGGAATGCCGAGCAAAGGTGCCGGTCGTGGTGGATTGGCCAACATGTTCAACGTCCAAGAGGTGAAGCCCGTTGACCTCGAGAGCTCAGAAGTGTCGTTTGACTCTGTACGTGGTTGTGATGAAGCGAAGGAGGAATTGGAGGAGATTGTTCAGTTCTTGAAGGACCCGAAGAAGTTCATTGCCCTTGGCGGTCGGTTGCCTAAGGGAGCACTTTTGGTGGGCCCTCCTGGCTGCGGTAAGACGATGCTTGCCAAAGCCATCGCGAAGGAAGCAGGCGTGAAGTTTTATTACGCCGCTGGTAGCGAGTTCGATGAAATGTTTGTTGGTGTTGGTGCTCGTCGTGTCCGCGAATTATTTGCTGCTGCAAAGCAAAATGGCCCAGCTCTCATCTTCATCGACGAAATCGACGCCCTTGGAGGCAAGCGTTCCAAGAGCGACCACGCGTACTCCCGCATGACACTCAACCAACTGCTCGCAGAGATGGACGGCTTCCAGTCAAGTGATGAAGTGATTGTCATTGCCGCCACCAACACACCAGACGCGTTAGACAAAGCACTCACTCGCCCTGGCCGTTTTGACACCACCGTTTCGATTGACCCTCCAGACTTGAATGGCCGCTCGGATATCGCCGAGTTGTACTTGTCCAAAGTGAAGCACGATGCGACGGTCAAGCCGATGGACATCGCGCGCGGCACGACTGGCTTCACTGGTGCGGAGCTCTCTAACTTGATCAACGTGGCAGCGATCCGCGCAGCGGTGCTCGATAAGGTTGCCGTGACGTCGGATGAGATCGAGTATGCTAAAGACAGGGTCATGATGGGCGCGGAGAATCGCAGCAAGAATGTCCCGGAGAGTGAGAAGCGTATAACTGCGTACCACGAGGGCGGTCACGCACTGGTCGCAATCCTATTAGAAAATGAAGGGTGCGATCCGGTCCACAAGGCAACGATTGTGCCCAGAGGCAGCGGCATCATGGGTCTTGTTCAGCAACAACCAACATCGGACAAGTACAGTCAAACGAAGAAACAGTGCATCAGCCGTATTAAAGTGTGCCTTGCTGGACGTGTGGCGGAAGAACTGCTCCTTGGCCAAGAAGATGTAACCACTGGTGCCGCCTCTGATTTCCAGCAAGCGACGCAAATGGCGCGAAACATGATCAGACGCTTCGGATTCAGCGGCGAGCTTGGCACCGTGGATTACGAATCTGCTGACACGCACGAGGGTGCTTACATGTCTGACTCTACGAAGCTTCGCATCGAGAATGAAATTCAGTCTATTGTGCGTGAGGCGTACGAAACGACGCGGCAAATGTTGAACGCGAACCGCCCAAAACTGGACTCTCTTGCGCAGCAACTTTTGCGCCACGAAACGTTGAGTGGGGACGAAATCAAGCGAATTTTGAAGGGCGAAGTCATTGAAGAGAAAATCCGTGCAGTGAAGGCGACCAAGAAAAATGCCACCACACCACCACCATCTCCACGCGGTGGGCTCAAAGTTCCCGTTGAGGTGGTGAAGGACAAAACAAAAGCTACTGCGTAACTTTTTTTTGCTCACACACACACACACTTGACGTTTCCTGTACGTGAGGGGTGCGTGGGCGTGGTCACACTCTGCGAACAAGCATCAGCCCCAAACAGCAACGAAAAAAAAAACACTTCATCACAGATCTCTTTTCATGATTTCGAAGATTTTTTTTTGCTAGCAAGAATTTTCCCTCCTCTCTCCCCTTTCAAGATTGGCAAACACACTGTGCAAACGAGACCCATATTTCTTTATTGCGAGCTATTTCCCAAGAAAGAGTTCCGGCTGGAAAGTGTACTCGTTCTTGAACGCCCCCTTTCCCTTCTATTGATATTCTTGCTGCATTTTCACTATTTCGAAATGAAAATGAACGCACTCCTTTGTGCTCGTCGGGATTTTGCACTCGACGCACAAAAGGAGCTCGCTTTGTCGTTTCTAACGCGAAATCAACTAAAAGTGAAGATGGATTTCCCCTAAGTTTAAAATCAAAATACAACTTTCATGATTGTCACTTTTTGCACTTTTTGACGTCGAAAATCAAAGAACAGGCGTATTTCCTCCCCCTCAAAACACTCCCGTAAAACCATTCATGCGGCAGCATTTGCGGAGAGCTCATTCAGCGTCCGCTGCGTTGTCATTCTCACGAAGACTCAATGCTTCGGCCTCGAGTGATGTGTACCAGCGTGACCGACGACGAAACCAACCAAATGCCGATCCGGATACAGGGCATCAAGTTACGATGTTGGACCCACCGGATCTCACTCCACACCTACAATTTGGCTCCTTTTCACTTGCTCATGTACCAGTCCCAGAGATCTCGGACAATGTCCGCAGGAACTCCGATCTCGAGAAGGATCGGTTGATGAAGGCGAAATACGGTGAGTTCGGCCCGGGAGAGAAACCTACCAAGAATGAGGCGACCACCCGGCGCGATATGCTGCAAGAGGTGCAAGACATTGACGGACTCCCGTGGGAAGTCCGGTGGCGGAAGAACGCGATCCCATCGTCCGAAGAGTTGTTGCAGGATATGCGAGATCGCTTCGACTTGTATATCCAAGACCCCATCGAGCGCGAAGTAGATTGGTATCTGCATTGGAAAGACAGACTGTACGAGATGAATCCTGATCGCCTTTTGTGGCCGCAGGGGTATACTGACTACCTGGACAACTACGATGCTTCTGGGCGTCGACGAGTTCTGCCAAGTGCTCAAAAGTGGACGGATACTTCTTGGCGTTACCTAGCGGACACGCAATACAAGGACCGTATGTGGTTAGTAGAGGGCGAGGCACGCAAAGGCGCCCACGCGCAGCTCCAATCAACAGAAGATATGATGCGTGACGAAGCAAAACGTCAGCAGGAAGCGGCTGAGATGGTTCTTGGACTGCAATCAGGCGTGATTGATTTAGACGATGATCAAGTCTATCAATCTCTCAGTGGCACTGCTGACCCTAAAGTGGTCGCAGAAACAAAGCATAGGCTTAACACATATTCCGTGGAGCAAAATTTGCTGACTGAGCAACAAAAGGCAAGTCGACCGGTAGATCCTGTAAGCGGTCTTCTCAAATCTTCAATCGACACGAAGCCGCTGCCTTCCGGATTGACGTTAGAACAAGGTGCTGCCATCGTTGCGCGTGATAATCTCCAACGACACATGATCAGCCAGGCAGGAGAGACGTCGACTAGGGACGGCATCGAGCAGACATTAGGTGCGATGCGCGCCATTAAAGACTCGTCGGATGCAGCAGGAGGAGTTCCCGGTTCATATGCCTTAGCGAGTTCTGGAGTGGAAAACGCAAAACGTCGGCTCCAACTTTACGAGCAACAGCAGCAGCAGCAGCAACAGCTCATCGGTGGTGACAAGAGTGAAATAGCATTGCCCACCAGCAACACAAGCAACGTCGTCAACGTCATCTCCGCGTTTGAAGCCAGTGCTCATCATCATCAGAAGAAGAAGAGCGCAGACCCTCCCAAGAAGGAAGGTACCATGAGCAGCAGTGGGTACATCACCGTTCCGTCGAGGCCAGATGGCAGTGATCCGCTAATGGCGCGTGAAATGTATCCAGAGGTCCCAGTTGCGGTGAACAGCAACGACGCTGCTGCTGCGCAGCCACATGGTCGGTCAAGTCATAACCTCAACGGGGACGTCACTCCCAGTATGCCTGACTGGTACGTGAAGCAAGCGGTCAACACAGAGTCATTGATTCAAAGTTATGGCCTTGTGAACGACCCGCTGGAGATGCAAGCAGTAGACGCTAGGTACCAATCCAAAGATGATGCGAATCGTGCGTCTCCTGAAGCGACATTCAGTGACGAAGGAAGTGACGGGGACTGGGTGGCTGATGTGAAAGGCGAAGCGTTTTTTCCAAATGCGTTTGACGAAGTCAAGAATATCAAGTCAACTCTGACGCCGGAGCTGACGCGCGACTTTACACCCCTTCCCAAGTATCACGAAGTTCCCAAAACCCCAGAAGGCGACGAGATTGTGGTGGCGAGCCCAACAGCTGTGGTGGAGGCAGTGGGCATCGATGGAAAGCCCTTGAAGCGGTCAGAAATCCTGCGCCGCGAGCGTTCCCTTCGTAACGTCCAAAAAGCAAAGAAGCGTGCAGCAGTCAACAACAGTAACGTTGGAGCAGCGTTTGACGGCGAAATGATGCTCCCTACACTGCCGTGGGAGACTGATGCAGTTCTTGATCCAAATCGCGGACTCGCTAATGCTGAGCATGGCGATCTGGTTCTTCCGATTGACCGACCAAGTCTTGAAGCCACCTGGAAGGCGTACCGCGAGTCGTTCCGACTGTCCGTGACGAATTTATCGAACAAGAAAACCTCACACACGGAGAAACAAATAGTCGACATCATATCAGAGATGGCACCGAAGTTTCGCCGTGGTGATGTTGGCCACCATCCCGACATTCCTGAGCCACAGCTTGAGGTGATTAAGATTACGTACGAGGCCCACGTCAAGGAATTTCTGGCTGAGTATCTCAAGACTAATAAATCGCGCCCAACTGAAGTGAAAGTGTACAAGCAAGAAGCAGAACAGTTGCTTCGTCAGGCAACTGCGAAGGCAAAACTTCTTGGCAAAGGTTTTGTGAATTTCATGGAGGAAATGACGATAGCGGAAATGGAGAGTGTTCGCCAGAGTCCCATTCAGAAGTATGCAATTATTCTGAAGGAACCCAAACTCGACGCCATCCTCCAACCCTTCAAGCGATGGATTGAGCATCAAAACGCCGAATTCACCGACATGGTGTTTGCCAATGATGCCCACATGGAGCAGAATCTCGATGCTCTCAAGAAATCACTCAATGATGCAAGATTTCAAGCACCATTGGCCGTAGAAGGAGTAAGCGAAGCACTGCGAGCTGCAGCAATCGACGCGATGCATCACTGGTGCCTTGGGGGCCTCTATCGCCGGGCTGCCCTATTTTTGATGGACGAGTTCATCCGACACGGCGAGTTGCGGTTCCGCAGCAAGGCTGAATATTACTTCGAAAACGCAACAGAATCTTACCAGGTAGGCTACAGCCAAGGCCACTTATTCATAACGATGCCGGTCCCCGGATGCGAGACTCCATACGATTTCGCCGACTCTGACTTTATCGGTGGAGAAAATGCGCTTGTCGAAGAATTGCAAGGCAACTTTACGAGAGCAGATGAGCTGTGGATCAACGGAACACGCAAGCGCTTGTACCCTGTGGTCGACGAAACGGAGACGATGTGGTACAACGAGCGACGGGGCCGTTTCACGAACGCAATCGACATTTCTGACAGAACGCTGGAAGGCTTGAACAAGCGGACACACCCTTCCATCCACCCATTCCCGGATAGAGCCCGACCTTTTCTCGAGGGAGCTCCGCTGACACAAGAGACAGCGGAACACTTGTGGATGCGGTACATGGGGGAGGTGTACCGTGAGCACGGTTTGTTTATGGGCCGTGTTGGACGCTTCGCTACCGCAAGAGATTACATGGAGAAGTCAATTGGATTCCTTCAACTTGCCATCCGCGAAGCGAAGGAAAAATTGCCTCCTTCGTGGAAAGCGGTGCTTCTCACGCAAGCAAAGTACCTTGGTTGCCTCGCTGAGCATAGTGCCGTTGAGGATCCAAGCCTGCTCGTGCGGAATGTAGATGAGCTGATGACAAAGCTGTACAACGTCTTTGATGATACACGAGAACAGGCGAAGACAGCGACTGCGCCAACTTCCAGCCGCTCGATGATGTTGCATTGGATGGACGGCGAATACGACCTTCCAGCCCGCGTTGCGCTAGCTCAACGAATCATGCCCATTCTCGCCGACCTTGTGACCCAACGTGCCGTGCAGAGTGGCGCGAAGCCCCCCACAAACGATGAATTGATGCGCGCATTGGCAAAACGTGCACAGCTGGGCGGATCGTACGAGATGCATCATGAATGGTTCGCCGCCACCGATGCCGCTGCAGAAGAAGTTGTACGCAAGCGCATCCTGGGATGGCGAGCACGAGAAGTGGCCGGCAGTGATCCGTACCTCTACTTGACGCACTTGTATTTCTACTTGCGTGTTCACCCAAAGTCCGCCACTCAAGTCGACGAATACTGGTCCATGTATGAGCCTGTGTACAAGCATATCCACACACGTGCTGCTGCCGCAAGTCGTTCCCGAGGAAGCCAGATGATCAATGATGCGCTGCGCCGCGTATGTCACATTCTTTTGCCCGGAGAGAAGCGTCACCACGACATCCTGCTACAGGAGCTCACTACTTTGCGAGAGACTTTGACACATATGGTGCCGAAGGTGGAGCTTGATCGAACCATCGCCGCCCTTCGTGCGCATATGAACAATCCTGCGAGCCCGCCGTATGTATTCGGGTCGTCGTTCCTCAACGCAGCTGCAATAAAGGGCGACGCGCTAAAAAAGAACCAATCACTCCGCGTGAGCCTTGCATCAAAGGAATATGCAGAAACCCTCAAGAAAATAGCGGATGCCAAGAGCATTAACGAAGGCAATCACTTCCCCCAATCGCGATTGATTGGGTCGGATTAAAGAGACAAAAGACTTTTCACACTTGCTTGCTGGAGCGGTGGAACTTTTGTTAGGCGAATTCGCAAATGCGGACAGGTTTTCTTCACATGCGAAAATGAAGCTTCTCTCCTCAATACGTTTGAATACAATTTCTCGTTTTCTGATCGTGTCACAAAAAGAAGAAGAAGGTAATTTGATAATAGTGGAAGGCGAAGTCATGGAAAGCCAAAATGGTGCCCTCATGACCGTAAACATGAGCCTCAAGTCCATTGTGAACCTCAGCGACGAGCAGCTCGAAAAATTCGTGACACTCGCGCACGGCAGCCGCCGCCCAACGAAGCACCCCGAGTTCTTGTCGCTTGACGTGCTGGGCGGGGGCTTCGCCTCCGGTGAGCTCGCCGCGGTGATCAAGACCGATGAGGACAAGCGCCTGCAGGCATCGCTGCTGACGTCGCGGAGCGGGTTCGGCGCGATGCAGGCGCTGCTGACCAGCGGGAACTACCAGGTGGAGCTGCCGGAGAACGGCGCGATGCTGGTGGTGGCGTGGCTGCTGGAGGAGGGCCGCACCTCGGAGGCGCGCGAACTGCTCGCGCAGCTGGCGCCGTACATGGACGAGGTGAAGTTTGTGCCGACCGTTGTTGCCAGCCCGCCGCCGCTGGCCCCGACGACTGCGTCCCTCGGCACGGTTGAGCGCGCGCGCAAGCAGCTGGCGCACGCCGAGGCCCGTGGCGCAGCGAAGCAAGCACTCCAGCAGCCGCGGAATGACGTCAACGCGGAGCTGATGGACCTGCAGGCGCAAGCAGTCGCACTGCTTGTGCAGACGCTGGGTCCAGGGGAGCTGCCGCGTCAAGGTGCAACGGTTCGTAACGTGATTCCTGAGAGTTGCGCGTTTCCGTTTCTCTTGTCGCTGACCTCCAATAGTCGCAGAGACGCCACTTCCATCACAACGAAGCTTGAACAACTCTTACAAAATGCCACCGCCAGCAACCGCCATCGTCGCCAAACCAGCGCAACCAACGCACTGCTCTGCGCACTGAGAGAAGTCAGCAAAGGAGAAAATGCAGTGAGCTCCGACTCTCTCAAGATCGTGACCGTCCGCATTCGTGTGATCATGGCGTCGGTTCTCTCTCGCAGGGGGGCATGGGGATCGGAGAAGTACGAACAACACATGCGGAACGTCGCAATCAGTGTGCAGGGCGACCAGCGGCACATCGCCGCGCGTGTTGTGATGGCACGACTTGGCGCGCGGCAAGATTTTGAGACGCTGACCGCAGTGGAAGTGGAACGCGCACTCGAGGCAATGAGCATCGACGACGCACAGCGCGTTGTGCATAGCGATTCCAGGATTTTGAGTCTGCCACGTTTAAAGTCCTGCCACCGAAAGGCAGTCAAAGGTGCTATGGAGGGTACGCTTGAAGAACTTCTAAACTATCGCGTCGTGAAGTCCGGCGAAGAGGTTGGTACCGTTGCTCACGTGCTTGTTTCGCGTTTCAAGTCGACTCAGTTTACTGATGTGCGCCTGTCGAGACTTTACGCCGAAATTGCCACTGCATTCAGCCGACGCCGCTCGCTGCTCCTTATTTCTGGTCCAGGTGCTCTTCAGCACCAGGTGCGCATGACCGAACTACCTTGGATTGTGCCCCTGTTGTCCGAGATTTCTAAAACTCGTGCGACGCAAAAACTTGCGCAACAACCACCAGAGCTATCGTTTGCCAGAGAGCTCCTTGTGCAGTACTGGAAACACTTTCCCGTGACGCTGATGCCGAATAAGTTGACGTCTGCACTGCGGG
>CYKH01001432.1:12000-58038 GCA_001460835.1 Bodo saltans
GGATGGGAGGAAGCGGCATTTGCCTGTGTGACGTGGGCTACGGCCTCGCAGATTAGCAGTAATTGCACAAGTGAATGCCCTGGTACTCTAGCCCCCGGAATGCCGTGCTCCGGGCACGGCGAATGCAGCAGTGGGATGGGAGGGAGTGGCATTTGCCTGTGTGACGTGGGCTACGGCCTCGCAGATTGCAGCGGACTCTGCCCTCGAGACAACCAAGGGAATATTTGCGGAGGAACTACAAACGGCGGCAGTTGCGACATTGCCACTGCCCAGTGTCAGTGCAATGGAACCAACACTGGCGTTGCATGCGACATCCCGTGCCCTATCTACAACGGACAAGTGTGTGGAGGCCGCGGAAGCTGCGTTTCGGATGGCTACTCATCTGGTTGTGCATGCTTCCCGTACTTCGGCGGTGCCGCTTGTAACGAAACGTGCACTGGTCACACCGCGCAGTGCTCCGGGCACGGACAATGTGAGAAAAGTGGTTTCTGTTTGTGCGCAGAGTCCAACCAGACCGGTTTCTGGGCTGGAGACGGAAACTGCTCGACGTGTTCTCAAGAGTACAATGGAGCCAATTGCATTCAACAATGTGCTCGAGGTGCCAATGGCCTTCAGTGCTCTGGTCACGGTACGTGCGTGGGGACCATGTGCTTTTGCTTTAGCGGTAGCAATCCAACGGACCAGGGAGCATGGAGTGGAGAAGTGTGCGATCAATGCTTTCCCGGCTACTTCGGCGCAAACTGCACGAGTGAGTGCCCCGGTGGGTGGTGCAGTCCGTGTGGTTTCCAAGGAACGTGCTCCGACGGTGTCAACGGCACTGGCCTTTGTACGTGCAACACCTCCGACACTCTGGGATCATTCGGTGGAGCTGCTTGCAACGCATGCGCTTCAGGATTCTACGGTGCCGACTGCACAAGTATCTGCCCAAGGAGTCCATCTCTTACCAACGCATCGGTTCTCGTGGTCTGTGGAGGCCGAGGGACGTGCTCCGATGGCTTCAATGGCACAGGTGTGTGCACATGCGACACTGGCTTTGCGCGGATCAACACCACTTCCCCTTGCGATCGATGCGCTGCGGTTTTTTTTTTAACTGCACAAGTATCTGCCCAAGGAGTCCATCTCTTGCCAACGCATCGCTTCTCGTGGTCTGTGGAGGCCGAGGCACGTGCTCGGATGGCTTCAATGGCACAGGTGTGTGCACGTGTGACACTGGCTTCGCACGGATCAACACCACTTCCCCTTGCGATCGATGCGCTGCGGTGACATGTGCTGCTTGTGTGACAGGGTTCTGGGGAGCGAACTGCACGCAGGTGTGCCCAGCGTGCGTGTTTGGCAACTGCAGCGCATCAACCGGCACGTGCACATGTACGAGCGGTTACTGGGGAGCTTTGTGCCAAACTCAATGCTCAGGTGGCGCTGCAAACCCGTGCAGTGGCCACGGCAGCTGCAGCCTTTCTACAGGTGCCTGCACGTGTTACAACAGCTCGACTCAAGGCTACTACACAGGAACCACATGCGATGTTTGCCAGACGTCGTACGCGTCCACAACTTGCCGACTTGCTTGCCCAATCAATACTCAAGGAGTCATTTGCAACAATCGAGGAACCTGTTTCAACGGAAGGTGCACTGGCTGCCATGCTCTCGCAAGTGAGTACTCCTCTACTGTCGCCATCTGTGGCGTTGGCTGTGAACTGCGAGATGCTGCATGCTTCACATTTCTGAACAACTGCACGCAAGGATTCTGGGGACAAGGTTGCCCATTTACGTGTCCTGGAACTACGCCAAACGCAAGTGTGGTGTGCAACAGCAACGGTGTCTGCAACGCGGACACAGGCATTTGCATTTGCAAAGGCGGTTTCTACGGCGATGACTGCGCTTCGTCGAGCGCACGATCTGTGATTAATGGGACCAACAGTAGCGGTTCGCCAGACAGTGACTCATTATTGCTGCCGTGCAGTGGTCAAGGCTCATGCGCCGGCAACACCTGTGAGTGCTTCACCGGCATGATGCCACTCCGTACACTCATAGTTACGGGTCCTCCACGGCTGTTGGGAACGTTGCCAGCTCCGCTTACGTCATAGAAGCCATAAACCACGTGTGATGGCACTGCGTATGGCACCGCGTGCGATCAGCCCTGCCCAGGAGGATACGAGCTGCCGTGCAACTTCCAGGGCACGTGCATGAGCAGCGGAGGTTGCTCGTGTTTCAACGACGCCATCAATGGCTATTTCAGCGGCGCTGCGTGTGAGAACTGCTACGGCACGTTCTCAGGCGCCAACTGTAACGTCACGTGCTCCGCGGGCACTGGTGTTGTTGTGGGAAGAGCGTGCGTGTGCGCGGCAGGTTTCCTCGGGAGTGACTGCAGCGTTTCATGCCCTGCATCAGGGATCGACGGCGTCTGCAATGGCCACGGCTCTTGCTCCCTTTCCGCTAATGGGACCAGCGCTGAGTGCGCTTGCCAACCTAACTACTACGGTGCCACCTGCGATGTGTTCTGCTCGGTTGCATACTGTATGTCGGAACGTCAGGGCCTTTACCGTGCTCAGTGCAACCCCAACAACGGTACTTGTGAGTGCCAGCAGACATCACTAGGAAACTTCGCTGGGGCCAACTGCAGTGTCTGTGCCCCGGAGTGGTCTGGCATTGAGTGTAACATCCCCTGCGAGTGCTCAGGCAACGGTCAATGCGACCGCTACTTGGGCACTTGCATTTGCAACTTCGCTGAAAACACTGGCTTTTGGACTGGAGCGAATTGCAGTACCTGCGCGGTCGGCTACATGGGAAGTGCTTGCACCATCAAGAATGTCGAAATCAGCGCCGCTGGGACCGCCGGAGAGGCCATTATCAACAGCGGATACCCAGCCACGGGTGTGTCACTGCAGGACGATGCATTTGGTGTTATGTACGTCGGAGCGAACCCTATTGTTCTCGTCAACATCACTGGCCCCAACAGCTCCGCAGTGTCGGCGGGTGTGCTTCATTTGCTTCCTGCTGCGACCACGGTAGCGGTATCGGCAAGCATTGCGAACACCACGCACGTCTTGATTTGGTGTGTTGTCGACAGCGTTGATTATGTGCGGATTTTCGTGCCGCGAGACCCGGTTGCGTTTCTTGCTTTAGGGAGTGTTCACGTGGTGAATGCGTCCTCTTCCAGAAGGCGTTTCGACACGTTAGGGACTCTCACAGCAAGTTCTGCCCTCTCCGCTACGAGTGCGCTTATTGGCTGCACGGTGACAGCTACCTCAGGACAATCCATTGCCAACGTACTATGCAACGACGGCTCCACACGTCAGATCATTCTGGTGAACACCAAAGAGATTGCAAGTATTTCATTTGCCATGAACGGGAGCATCTTCATCATCGCAGGAACACGAGTGAGCAGCAGCAGCAGCAGCACCAGCAGTTCTTCCTCCAGTAGTAGCGGAGGGACCGTGTCGACGCCCAATTCTGGGTGGTTCCGAGATGCATACGACGCTACGTCTGTGAATTGGGATATCCTTTTTACGTCAGACTATCAATCGTCTCCGTTTGATGCGTGCAAGGAGGATCCTGTGACGCTCAACGCACTGTGCCCATCTGCTTTGGGGTGCGTGACATTCCCTGACTTCACCGTCGACGAAATGGTGTGCGCTTGGACACAAGTTCTTGTGGACGTGACGACCAATGCCGTCTCATCTCGCAGCATATTATTCGCAAGGGTCTACATTGCCAACGGCTCATTTGTCGAAACATCGGCGAACGGCTCGGCCCCAAACACGCCACGCGTGATCGCAGGAGGACTCGAGGTGACCGCCATGACTGGCGATTTACTCTTTGGCATTGTCATTGCCGCTGTGCTGGATAGCACCAACACTACCATTCTCTACAAGATTGATCACCTTACACTGGCCCTCACTGGAACCTATCAAGTCCCACGAACACTTGGCGACTCGTCGCTCGTGTCCTCCTTGTCTGTTGACTCGACGTTACGAATTCTCTACATGTCCATGTCCACATCCCTCTCTATTGAAATGGTGAGTTTGAATCTCTTTGGAGTCAAAAATGTGGTGCCCACAACTGCCGACTTGCGTGGCGGTAGAGTCGTCACTGTCCATGGTGAAGGGTTTCTTTCCACAGAAACCTATTTATGCTTCTTTGGCAGCGTTCCTTCTGAAACCAACGCAACGTTTGTTGACAACAGCACCTTGTTGTGCGTCGCGCCACCTGCCTCCGAAGACAATGAGTCTTCGGATGTGTGTATTGGCCTCAACGTCAATGTCCAAGCGGGAGGCATCCGCACCACGAACGTCAGCTACGTCCCTATTTACCGCCCACTGTCAGCAGTACTGAACTACGCGTACACCGCCGCTGGTCAAGGCATCGGAGATTCGCACGTCCCCACGGCCATCACTGTATCCGGATTCGGGTTTATCTCATCTGACGCCCCATCGTGTAAATTTCTTGACAGCTCTGGGCCAAATGGCAGTCTCCGATTGATCTTCGAGACAACCAACGTGTCATATCTCAGCACCTCTGAAGTCGTCTGCAACCAACCCAACCTGACAAGCGCAGGGCCATCGGTCCCGCCAGCTGTGATTTACTATTCTCACGACTCGACTGTGTATTCCACCACGGCTGCGACCTATGCTGCGGTTGGAGTGTTTGACCACCTGCGCGCACAAGATGCTGCAGGGAACTCACTCTCCGCAACAGACACGACCGAGATTCAAGTGGTAGCACAAGTACGAGCACTACTTCCCGCCGTGGTCATGTTGGCCGCTGATACATTTGGTAACTTGATGGGATCTCTGGACACTGCGTCACGACCGATGAAATGTTCCGCGGCAAACCCCATTTCCGGAGCATCTGAGGTGAGCTACTGGTCCAATGATACCATTCTCACCATGACGATGACGGCTGGCGTGGCCAACTTCAATCAGATGATATTTTCGTCGCCACCATCGGGTCTCTTGAACCTGTACTGCTTCGACACTCGCGATCTGATCAACTTTGTCACGTTTCCAGTACGCGTCTTGGTTGGGGAAGCAACACTTGCACCAAACCCGAAGGTGACGGTAGCAGACATCGCAGGGAACCTGATTACTACCAGCGCCGGGCTCCCAGCTCAGGCGCGCCTGTCGTACCGCTCCAGACAACCAGATGGCATGAATGATGGGGGTATCGTTATCACAGACAACACAATTGTGGCTGCTGTCACAGACGATGGTACCTATGAGTTTGCTGGTGTTTCTGTCCGCACTGTGTTTGACACCGCCCTGCAGCTCACTGTGTTTGCGAGCCAAACGATCAAGACGTTGGTGACGTCACCATTGCCACAGCAGAAGTGTGTTTCAGGAACAGAATACGCTGCCACAGGGTCGTTCAATTGCGAGCCTTGTCCGCAGTACGGCATCTGCGACGGGACAAGCAATGTGATCACAGAACCCGGCCATTGGCGAGCAAATTATCAAGCGTTCACGTTCTATGCCTGTGAGCCAGCTGAGGCGTGCCCGCAGTCGACTCAGTGTGGAAACGGATACCAAGGACCGTTGTGCGGCTCTTGTGCCGATGGATACGGGCTATCAGGCTCCGAGTGCATGCCGTGCGAAAAGGCAAGTCTCAATGCCGCCTTCATATTCCTACTTTTCATTGCTCTCTCACTGCTGATTTACTTCCTGTCCATCTTCTCGATGCCTTTCTCCACGTACGAGGACAACCTTATCGGGATTGGTGGATCAGAGGAGCAACAGAACGCATTGCTGCCCATTTTCGTCAAGCTTATCATTTCACATTTCCAAATCGCGTCTGTGGTCCCCGTGAAAGACCTTTCTCTACCTGCATGGATCGCAAGCTTCTTCACCACATCCAAAGATTTCTCTAGTTTTAATCCCAACTTGTCGTTTTTGAGTTGTGCGGTTGCTCACGATGCAGAGAACCGCATGATCACCACCATCGTCAGCGTCCCTCTCCTGATCGGATGCCTCGCCATCGTTGCAATTGGTGTGGCGTGGTGGCAGAACCGAACGTTTGTTGCCCGCCAACTGAGAGGATCGAAGAATGCGCGAAAAAGGCAATTGGAAGCGCTGAAGAACCCGACGACGTCCCACGTGCGCGACATGAAATACATCAAGGCAACATTTGATGCCGAAGATCGTGTCGCAGTCCTCAAACACCACACGGAACTCCTAGGCTGGACAGATGACGCCGAGGAGGTTTGGAAGACAAACAACCCGGCTGCAAGTGGGTTCTTTGCTCCTCCAGAGCGGCTGGAAGGAATCGTCGTCGACAATCATGACATCGCCAATCTCCAGGACTCTGCGTTGCCCGCCCTTGGAGACTCATCGTTACAAGCATCTCGCACACCAAGTGCGCAGCTTGAGACAAGCATTCGTCAGGTAGTGGGCTCCACGATCCCCGCACCGCCACTCTGGCACCGCTGGCTCAACATGGTGCTGCTGGTGGCCAATGTGACATTGTTCTTTATGTACCCGTCGATCGTGGAGAACTGCGTGAACGCGATGAAATGTACCACCCTTGATGCGGGACCGAACCTGCCCCCGTTGAGCGTTCTCACTGCAGACCCCGCAATTGATTGCAATTCCGATGCGTACGAGCATAGAACCTTACGCCTCGCCATCCTCTTTATTGCCCTGTTTGGTGCTGGAACTCCGCTCCTATCAGCGTTCTTGATTGTTGCCGTGCAGCACATTACGTGCCGTGGTGACATTTCGATCTCAAAACGCATGTTCTCGTTCATGACCAAAGGCTACCGACTATGGTTCTGGGAGGGTATTTCACTCGCACGTAAGGCGATGATTGTCGTTGTCGTGACATTGGTCCCATCTAGTGAAGTGCGAACCTTGTCGGCGGTGTGGATCATGACTGTGTTCCTGGCAGTGAGTGCACTGGTCAGTCCGTGGGCAAACAATTCCCTGGCCGTATTCGAAAACGTAAGCTTCGCGACGCTGATTGTCTCGTACTCGCTGCTCACGCTGTTCTACTTGGATTACGTGACCTCCAGCGACGGAGCAAAAATTACGATTCTGTTTTTTGTCGTCCTCGTCAACGTTCTCTGCATCTTGTTCTTCATTAAGGGGCTTTTTGACGCCGCTCGTGGCTTCTTGTTCCTTCTTGGAAAGTCTAACCCGCGCCTCATGCAACTGTATATCATGCTGTTTGACAAGTCGATTGATAGCCGCGCCATCCACAAAAAAAAAAAAAATTACGATTCTGTTTTTTGTCGTCCTCGTCAACGTTCTTTGCATCCTGTTCTTTATCAAGGGGCTGTTTGACGCCGCTCGTGGCTTCTTGTTCCTTCTTGGAAAGTCAAACCCGCGCCTCATGCAACTGTACAGCATGCTGTTTGACAAGTCTATTGATAGCCGCGCCATCCACAACCGAAAAATTCGTGAAGACTTGCGATTCCGCCGTGAATGGTTGCTGCATCGCAACCCTCACGCTGTCTTCACTGCACGCACTGAGTTGCTATTAGAAATTGACGCGGACAACCCTCACCAACCCTCACGCTGTCTTCACTGCACGCACTGAGTTGCTATTAGAAATTGACGCCGAGCGTTTGTCAGAAGAGGATGGAGGCAGTAAGCAACATCACATCAAAGCACCGATTTCAGGAGCTCGATTCGCCATTGCCAACCCAGAAGCCACAGATGAACCGTGGTCCGACATCTTTGGCAATGAAAACGAGAAGGCAGCTTCCTGGGAGTATAACGGAGAGCTTGATTTGGTGCTCGAGGCAGAGGCGTCACGTTGGTTACGGCCACAAAGTCTGTCGAGAGTATTCGAGGCGTTGATGAGCGAAGACGATTCGCAGTGGATTGCGGTGGTGATGGAGGAGATCCGTCAGTCGAAGCGTTTCCGGGATGAAAAAGAAGATGACAATGATAGCGATGATGATCTTCGCTCGGAACAAGACGATGATGATATGGATGGTAGCCCGGCAAATAGACCGTTAGACCCGTCGTTAGCCGCAGACTCTCGAAATCCGTTGTTTGCTCCACCACAAACGCCTGGAGGACGACCGAACACGAAAAGCAACTCCATGCGTCAGAGTTCGAGGGGGGCGATGCTAGGTGAGCAGTCAATGCGCCAGCGGCGGGGGCAAGCGGCTGTCTCCTTCATTCAACCCAAGAGGGAAAAGGCCCCGTCAACCAACAACAACGTAAGCAGCAATAATAACGGCGGAGACTCCACAACGGAGAACAAAAGGTCGTACGACGGGGACGATTCTGGTCTGCATGCTGTTGAAGTTGCATTCGGCGGTGCAATCGCTCATGAAACCTCAGCTGTCGATGTGTTTTTCCAAGACAGCGACGATGAGCACAAACCGCCAGCGTCAGCGTCATCGGCCCTTGAGACACCAAAGACAACGACCACCGCTCCGAAAGCAGTGACGACACCCCGATCAATCGCGGCACCACCCATCGCGATGGTTTCTGCTGCTGCTACTGCTGAGAACGACATTCTTGAGATTATTGCGGAAGATACAGTGAGAACGACGTTGCCTGTTCACGACGTTGTTGAGCACGGCAATCCACAACAACAGCAACTGGAACCGCTTGCCAGCAGCGGCGGTAGTGGACGGAAAGTGTCCATCACACGAAAAGACTCCATGGTGAATTCTTTTATGAAGGAAACGAACGAAGGCGCCATGCCCATGCACGGCAGCAACAGCAGCCTTTCTCACAGCGGCAGCCTTGCGGCAACAACTTCCGCTGCTCACGACACAACTGAATGGGGACGAAAGCGGAGACAAAAGCTTCGCGTGTTACTAACGAAGTTGGCGAACTTTAGAGCGCTTTCTCTCCTTGTGCCGGTTCAAGTTCGCGCAATGAACGACCTGTTGAATGAGTCGGCGCATCCACTGACAATGATGAAGCGAGCAATTCGAAAATACACGCCGCTCAAAATCCGTGTGACACCCGTACCACCCGTCATCGTGGAAAAGATGTCTAACGCGTTTGAAACTCTCGCAACGGCAGAACGCGAACTTTTCGAAGCGTGGGTCGACGTCCTTCAACCTGACCCTGATGCAGTTGCTCTGCAGTTGAGCAAAAGCCAAAGCATGCGACGCAACAGCAAGAAGAAGAATACGCAGTCGAAAGCGAAAGCAGCTGCATTAGCTATACGCTCTGCAGTTGCCCTTGAAGGTGCCAAGCCTCATGAAGGGGACTCAGAGCGATAGATCACAACGAGTAGAAACTTCGATTTTTTAATTTTTTTATGAAGAACCCTTCCCCCCTTGTTTGAACAGTTTTCTTTTTTTTCGTTTTGGTGTGAAACTGAAGTTCATCGCGCTGCGAGCACATTTTCTGTTTTTTTTTTCCTTTTTATTTCCCGTTCACGGATTTTGTGTGCTTTCCCCTCAATGGTTCTCCACAAAAGACTCCATATTAACCAAAAGGCGAGTCAAACAACGCATTTGGACCCTCTTCATGACGTTCTTCGAAACGAATTGACTAGCAAGTAGAAAATGTGCAACAACAAGTGAGAACGCGCTCGTGTGCACATATGACTCTTTGTTGTTTTGTTTATAGTCCGTAACTGCGACGGCACATGTATCTTTGCTTTCCCTACATGTTTTCCCCCTATTTATGTGCGTGATAGAGGGGCGCGACCGTATGTATGTGCGCATTTTTTTCTTCTTCCTTCACACTAAAATTCCCCTTTAGTTTTTTTTTGGAGCCCAAGATTTATTGTGATGAATGGTTCGCATGTCGTCATCAACCATCGCTCTTGCTCTCCTCCTACTTCCTTGTTTGACTGCTTCCCCCGCTAGCTCCTCTCGCCAAAAGATGATTTTTATTTTGCGAGTTGAAAAACAGATGCTGGTAATAAAGAAAGCAGTCCTTCCCGACCCTCTCAGATACCGAAGCCCCCAAGTTCGTTTTTGCTTCTCGCGCGTTTGTGCACTTTCTCCCCCCTCCATTCCTAGTTCTTGTGTCACAACCCTTCTTCAACTTTAACTTGCTTCACCTTTCCCCCCCTTCCCTCTTAAGGAAAATAAAACCACAGATTGTTGCCGAAAAAGAACTCGCTTTATGTTCTCTCGCAAAGCTTTCCCCCTTGACCGTTGTGACTTCCTCACACCGCTCCCCCCTTTCACCTGAAATCGCGAAGTCCAAAAGAGAAATCTATCATGCACCTATCTGAGTTTCATGTCTCTGAAAAAAAAAGCTTCTCCAGAGGGATCAAAACGCCGCGTCTACGTTCATTGTCACTTCTGAACCGTCTTTTCCTTTGCGTGTATGATATTGGTCTGTTTCTCCCCTCTCCTCGTTGCATGTTTTGTGAGATAGGGTCGCAAAATCACACCACTCGGGAACTAAAAGCAGAATGTCGGGTGGGCGTCAATTTGCTATTGGCATCTTAACTGGAGCCATCATGATCCTGTTTTTCTCAGGATTCTACGATCTCGACTACGCCGCGCAAAAACGAAATTTGGCGAAGCCGTTCGAGCGGTCGTTCGCGACATCGTGGCGAAACAACGGTTTTGGCGTTTCGTGGGAAGCTATTGGACCAACCTTTTCGTTATCCGCCGCCGCCGCCACAACACCATCAGCATTATCGGACAACAGAGGGGGAACTCCTAATGAGAGCGCTGCGATCAATTCTTCTTCTACTGGCGGACAAAACGATGATACCGTCGTCGAGAATAATCACCACCATCTTCTTACAGCAAAGGTATATCCTAACTCAACTGGTCCGTTGATGCTCTACGACAGCTTGCCATTCCCCGAGCACCCAGACAATTTATTTCTTGTAGCAATTGGAGTCATGTCGATAGATTCTGATTTTGGCGCGTCTCGTAGGAAGTTGTTACGCTCATCATGGATGACCTACCGCGATGTTTGGTCTCCAGAGGCGCAACGCAGTAGCAGTGCGTCGTCGACACCACCACCACCAAGCGTCTTGGTCAAGTTTGTTGTGGGTCGGCACCACAAGAACGACTACAAGTTCACCAACCAGCTTGTTGAAGAGGCAAACAATGTCAAGATGCTGAACGACATTGTCGCCGTGTCGCTCTTGGAAAAGCGATCGTCTTCAGGGAAGGTCAATTCCACCAAGTACGGCATATGGGGCTTAGAATCCATGTTGTCCACGGAGCTCAAGTCGTTCATTTGGAGAAGAATCGCATTGGCCAAGTACGCAGCGAGCTTCATCGCAAAAGCGGATGATGATATTTTTCTAGTCGTGCCGAATTACGTTGCGACACTGCGAGTGCTACCACGATCCAAATCGTCCTGGGGATATCATTCGTTAGTGGAGCGTATTCCAGGGCATCGCGACACAACATTTCCGTACAACGTTGGGCCAATTGCGACAGCATCTGCTGATATTGCTCACGTGATGGCAACCTCTCCGGTGTTGTCGTTTTTATCGGAGCCATTCACTGGCAGACCAGCGGATTATTTTATTCGTCGCTGCGATCATGAAGACTATGGGACCTACAGTAGCATTGACGAGGTCAAGACGCCGTTTCATGTCTTCCATGACTGTCGCTTTGTAGAGCCGTACATTCACGGCAAGGAGTTTTTTCGTCCACGACCCTTGGAGGCTCATGGCGAAGCTGACACGACAGCTCTTCCGTACGCACCGACACGGCTCGATCGCCGATATTTTGTGAACTTTCACAAACTAGAGCCTGATCTTTTTGCCAAAGCGTTGTCATGGTTTCCAGACGATGGCAACGTCGATTACATTTCACCGCCACCAAACTTTACAAGTGTACGCATCAAAGGAGTTCCTCCGCGTGTCAACATTCATTTCACAACCGAAGCAATGAATCACCGATGCGGTCCCATGACCAAAGTGAACTACCATACGTACTGGAAGGAGCTCGGCGCGATGAAGTTTCGATTAACCGACAACACACACGACTACGTGCAAGAGTGTTCGTACCAAGACCTGCGTAATGTGTCAACACCGTTTGTACTGGCCCTTGGGATTCTGGATCGGCACGCAGAAAACCGAGTTCGATTTCGAGCGCTTATGAACGGCGCGCCTGACTTGTGGTCCTGGTGGAATCGGTCCCATCCTGTGCTTGTGCGATTTCCAATTTTCTTTTCGGGAAAAGGAGTCTCACGAAAACAGTTCTGGGAATGTCACAGGTATCAAGATATGATTAGTATCCCAAAGAGTGTATTGCCTTTCGAAACGCGAGCTTCTCTGCATGCATTTTTGTGGTTGCGTAAAGCAAGAAAGCTCTATCCAACTGCTGCCTTCATTGGGACCATGTACGGAATTCCAAAGTTGTGGAATCCGTTTTTGCTCCCTTCATACTTTGCTTCGCTGCTGAATCGAACTGTCCCTCAACTGCACAAGTTGCAGAAGAATACGGCGATTGGCAAAACGGAGCACATCATTATTCACAACTACCTTGGCGCACCTGACGCGTCATCTTCATCTCGGCACGAAAAAGATTCGGGCAAGGCGGCGACGAAGCAGCTGGTAACAACCGCCACACCAAGCAAGGCTGCGTTTACGATCATATCGGCGTCGATTTCGTGGATGATTCCCTTTGCGTTCCCATTAGCGGGGAGCACTGAAGTCATTAACTCCGCCCTACGCAAGTCCACCGCTGCGAAGAAGAAGTCTGCACACCCGCTCGCGCTCTTTAACGCGCTGATTTACAAAAGCGCAGCTGCAAATCGCATCACGGAGATGAAACCGACGAGGCTCATGAATGCAGCCAGTATCATAGACGATGATGTGAAAAGTGATGATCCCGACACCCCATCAATGTCCAATGAGACTGCTGAGAGGGAGGAAGAGATGACCCCTGCCACACCCTCCTCCACCTCCTCCTTCTCATCTTCACACATTGTGAGCGTGTGCGTTTGCAACCGTGCAGCACTCACGCCGTTACATCATAGATCGTCACGATTCAAAGCTGTGGTACGCCCGTCGCTAGGGGAAGCTGCAGGCATGCGAGCACTTCCAGAACCTCCGATGGGAAGTGCATCTCACTCCTTCATCGTGGCGTGTGATGACAACACTGGCATTGACCCAGGTCAAGAAGATAATGTTTCGCCGCTCATAGCGCGCCCCCACGCTGCCGACACATGCTGGTTTTAGGAATTCCCCTTCGATGTTTAAAGAAAAAGAATTTGAGCGTCACAGATGGACTGCGGTCATATGCCACACATTCAAAGCTCCATCTTTTAACATTCAAAACTCGCCTGTGACATCCAAAAGGAGATTACGTTTGGCTCTCTTGAAATTCTACATTATTATTATTTTTTGCCTCAATACACTGCGTTCTTACATTGCCCCTGCGAAGGCTCACCTAAGATTCACAAAATAATGAGTTTTACACAGTCAGATGCCGAAGAATTACGAAGGAGTGAGTCCCTACTGATCCATCCCAACGCAACGTCATCGTCGCACAAAGATCAGTCGAGGAGAATGTACCCCAGCTACGTCATCAAGGCGTACCGGTACATGGTATCCTATGTCCTTCAATACTACGCCAACGTATTACACACCGAAGAGATTGCAATCTGGCAGTCAGTGTTAAACATGCAGCAACACGATGCAGTCGGCATGATGGAACTGGAGGAGGAAGAAGTGTGTGAGGATCGTGGTGCATCAGGGCCGCTGGTTGGCGGGCAGTACGAAACACATCATAGAAACAGACATAGCGTGGAAGATCATATCGAGCAATCGTCGTCCTCGCAAGAAAAAAGAGATACGCAGCAACAACATCAACATCAACATCAACAACAACAACGTGATTACCACCGATGGGCAATGGAAGATCTTCTCCTTCGACTTGCGTGCCGCAAACCAGACTGGTTCTCCGTAGCGCGTTTGAACGACTCCTACGCCGATCTGATGTCATCATTAATTGCAAGGGAGGTCCAGAAAGCAACAGCTTCTGCTGGCGACGATGATGAGGACAACCTTGTTGTGGCGGCTGCCTCAGCGTTGGAAGGGGGGACGTCGCCCCTGCCAGTGCAGGTTGTGGTGGATAGATTGGCCTCGTGTCCGGTGCACCCGAGGGGCAGCGGCAACAAGGCAATCGAGGGGCAGAATGTGGTGTGCCTGCTTACAGGAACAGACATCGCTGATATTTTTTCGCGGAAGGAGAAAGTCATGGCAATGGAGCTCATGTCGTGCCTCAGTAAATACAGCTTGCGGGAAATAGCATTGCTGCTCGCACAAAATGTTGGATCGCATCTTCTTTCGACCGTCGTCGCGTCGCCAACGCAGCAGCAGCAGCAGCAATCGGAAGCGAACGCGGGCTCGAACGAGAAAAAGAAGTCTCGAGGCAACAAAGCAGCATCGCGTAATGTGACAAAAGGTGCATCTGGAGGAGAACGAGAGCATGACGACGTCGTATTAGCGGCAACGGCACCGCAGCAAAAAGAAGTTCGCCGAGGATCCTCCACAACACTTCCAGATACCAAATCTGGATTAATGGACTTTATTTTTGAAGCAGGTAGTCAAGACACCCAATTTCCCCACATTTGGGATGAAGCAGTTGGCCCAATCGTGCGCGTGCACCCAATGGTCAAGAAGTCTCTACGGTTGCTGATGTCGCTGTTTCACGTTGTCACAGAGTACTTTCCTGTGAGTGCTGGAGGAGGCGGTGGCGGTGCTGGTGGGTCGGAGGCGGTTGCCACCCAATCGCCGCTTCCATCGTCCAACATTGCCGTCTTAGTCACGCTTGGGAATGTTCGCCTGCCCATGATGTCCAAACTTCCCATGTTTTCATTCCAAGATCTCGCTGAGGCTGTCACTGAGAAGTTGCTGCTGGCATCAGCAGGTGGTGGTGGTGGCAGTTCATTCGTCCTTCCTGCGATTCATCCGTCTGTATTTCGGAGCAGCGTTGGAAGTAACGAACGGCTAGTTCTGTTTTCTCATCGCGCCGATCTGGAGTTGTACATGGAGGGGCTTCAGCTGAGCGCTGAGATGTTTGACGTGTGCGAAGGATATGCACGATTCAGGATGCGCGACACAGACTGGGCTAGTACACTGATCGCTCGCTGCAAGAAGGCTTTCTCGCAAATCCGGCGACTCTCGACCAGCAGACAAATTGAGGCGGTCACTGCCGAAACGAAGCGTGCTGCCAATTACCTTCACATGCCCTCCCCTGGCTCGACTCGCAAGCGAGGGCGCGATCAGGCATCTTCCACGGTTGCAGCCAGCGGCACTTCATCGGCACCCTCTTTGCCATCGTTTATTTCAGTTCCGCAAGCATTACAGAGGTATGGATTTCATGCGTACCATTTGACGCGATACTTACCGATGCACGTATGGATGCGCTGCGCTGAGTACTTGGTGGAAATGCTATCCATGCAGCGCCGCTACGAGGAGTGTCACATTTGGCTGAAAGTTCTCACCGAAGAGCCCGTGTATCAAGTATGCGCATCGACATCGACGAAAATGATGACGACATCATCAACAACAGCTTCCTCCACCACTCCTGTGTTTCGTATGTGGTATCGCTACCAAGCGAGGGGTCGGTGGTTTCATCGCATCGGTCAGAATTTGGTGCACCAAGGACACCACGCCCAAGCACTGAAGCTCATGGAGACATGTCTCGAGGAATGCAGTTCGCTATGCTGTGCCGGCTCAGCAGCTCAAGACCAACTGCGTGCTGTTTCGGAGCGAAGCTATCGGATGATGAGAGGGATGTTAGACGACTTCAACACAAGCGGCGGCGGCGGCAACAGCGCAGAGGGAGGAGCGACGACATCAGCCACAGTAGTTGTTGGGTGGTCGCGCGATACGTGCCAGTATCACGCACTCATGCAGCGACAGCAGGAACACTTCTTACGGCGCTCCGATCGAATGACGATGGAGCGTCTCCTCGTACGGCTGCACAAACCCCCACGTCGATGGTGCGCGTTGCCAAAGCATGTTCTTATTTCTACCGTAAAGGAAGCCCGTCCGCTGTATCTCAACGGACATAAAGATGACCTTGCCGGAGGTGGGTGGAATGACGAGTCGCTCAGCAAAACTGCTTGCTCCGTGGAGTCTCACGTACTTCGTTGGTTTGTAGACCGAGGGAGGGGGCGACGAGAAAAGGGATGGGCCGGGGTGCACTGCGAGGGGTCGTGGATTGGTGCTCTTACGCGTGTTGTGTTTGCAGAAGCGTTTGCATGGCATCCACTGTTCCTCTCATCAAATGATGATGATGACGAACGAAGGAGAAGGAACATGAACGATGCAGCAGCATCGATCGAAGAACATCACCACAATCAGCGTGCGCCGTTTATTTGGCTTTCACCCTTCCAAGATGAGCCGCTCGATGCGCATGATATTCTCAACTTCATTGGACGGCGTCGTGAGGTGATAGCGGAATGCATTCGAACACTGCGAGGGATGACCCAAGAGGCGTTCGTTGAGTTTGTGCAATCTAGAACTGTGATCCCACAGGCAGTTCAAGACGCGGACATGAATGAGGCCGAGCGGGAGCGCCATGAGGCCGAGGAGAACGAGAACAACGCGAAACCCGGCGTTGACGGCGAGACACACCAAGCAGATGATGAGCAGGCGCCGATGAAAGGGGAACATGTGGGGGCTGCTCTAGACGAGTGCTGCGACAAGGAGGAGCTTGGTGACGCTGCTGCAGCTGCATGCAGTGAAGAACGTATGTCAAATCTTGGCGATGTCGACGACGATGTCGCCCTCTTCGACGATGACGACTATAATAATCCTATCCATCAGCCACACGACGAAGATGTTGTTCAGCTTCACCAAGATGATCAGCGTGAGGACAATGATGTTCATTCTCATCACGACGAGGGAACTCAAAACGAACATGCGGCACGCTCGACGGTTCATCAGGTAAATATTTCCGGCATTCCACAGCTACGCGCAATGGCTCGATGTATTCCTATTGAACCGTTGTGCAAGCTTTACGAAGAGATGTTTCTATCTGAGCCTTCAGAAGGGCATGTCGTACGTTTCTCTGGGTGGCCTGACCTAGCCGTGTGGCGAATCGTTGAGTCAGCTTCCGCACCATCGTCGTCGTCGAAGCAGAAATACAGCAAGAATGAATTTTGCCTTGTCGAGGTGAAGTCTCCAACGGATAAGCTAAGCGACAAACAGATTGCTGTGAACGACATGCTGATTCGCGCAGGGTTTGATATCTCAGTAGCGTGTGTAGTGAACAAGAAAGTCATTGACGCCACCAAAGCACCACGGACGCGTATTGTGACGCGCCAGGGCACTGCTGCTGCTGCCGTTGCGCAAGTCCAATTGACAAGGAGAAGCTCAAGTAGCTTTGTTCGCGGAACGGCGACAAACCCTGTGGAGTTGTAGTGCAGAGTCGCAGAGAATTCCATTTCCCCCCCTTTTGTGTGTGTGTGTCAATACCCACACGAGCACTCTTGAAATTGCACTGCTACTTTCCCCCTGAAGACGCATCACCTAGCTTTTGTGATTGAATCGAGATGTGTGAATGAATGAGAAAAGAATGGATAAGCGTCGACGAAGGCTGGTGCTCGAACTCAAGTGGCTTATATGCGGAGGTGATAAGTGCCGATTGTCCAATGCCGCGATCCAATTCTCTGCGACGTTGTCACAACTCACTACGTTGCAATTTCCCAACTCACGCTTGCCGATGACTGACGACGGACTTGCGCCGCTTGCTTTGTTGTCGAAGTTACGACGTGTGGATCTGCAAGGTGGAACAAATGCAACTGGTGTGGGAATGATGTACCTGACACGTCTCGACCAGTTACGCATTTGGTATTAAGTCATGGCGTTGATGATGAGGGTGCTGAGATCATTGCGTCATCTCTCGTCTACCTCAAAGCACTCAAACTGTGCAAGTGCGGTAACCTCACTGGCCTTGGCTTTGAAAAGCTTTTTGGACATCCAGGACTTGAAACTCTCCAAGTCATCGGAGCAAAGTTGGGGCAATTATCGCGTGCAGCAACTACAACAGCGACCAGGAGCATCACAGCGCTTGATTTGTCCAGGTGCAAACTCAGCGAAGGCAATTCACTACTGCAGCACATCATAACGCTTCCCCTTATCAGAATTCTAATCCTTGAGGATTGCGCTGGTGTTGATGATCAGAGCATTGCATGCCTCGCTGCGTTGAAACATTTACAGAGATTGAGAATGGCGACATGTCGTCTGAGTGACGCATGCTTGGTCCACTTGATGACACTGCCGATGCTCCAAGAGCTCGATCTCAGTGACAATTGGCGAATCTCAGGGTCTGGCTTCGTTCGAGTCACTGCCACTGTCACAGATGATAGCAAAAACAACGCAACAATAATACATAAGCGCCTCCTTCCCGAACTTCGAACGCTGATTTTACTTGAGTGTACGGAAGTGGTGAAGTTCAGCGGGATTTGCGCGTTTCATTGGCTTGAGGCCCTTGATTTATTTCGCTCTCGGTCGCTGCGTGATGAGGACCTGACACTCATTTCATCGTCTCTCACGGGTCTTACCACCCTTGACATTGGAGAGTGCGATCGTATCACGGATGCTGGTGTGGCTGCTTTGACATCTCTGGGATCACTCACAAATTTGCGTTTTGGCCCGACAGATGCGTTCACAGATTCTGGCATGCTTCACGTGGCGAAACTTCTCCGACTCACAGAATTGACAGTGTGGGGTTACAGAATTGACAGTGTGGGGTTGTGATATTACAGAAGTCAGTTTGCATTACATTGCTGAATCGCTACCATTGCTGACGTATGTAGACTTGAGAGGGTGCACGTACGTGAACTCGGATGTGCGACTGTCAGTGTTTGGAGGTTTCGCAGAGCTTGAAGTGGTGTTGTGAGAGTTTTGAAGTCATTCTCGCATCTTCGCAAACTCTTTTGTTTCGCGAACGCGGTTTGTTTTTTATATTTTAGTTTTGTTGCTTGAAAAATGAATTGTCGCTCAGACGATTTACTGCTTAATTCGATTTTGACCGTGCGAACGCATAGTTTGTGTGTTTCTTTTCTCCTTGATACACCTCAAAGAACGACAAACAAAAATGACACAATTCTTTTCGAAGATGCGTGATGTTGCACTCCTGTTGACCTTCGTGCCGTTCATAGCAGTTGTGATCGCACTCGATCGGCGATTGAGGCTACCGTGGGGGTGGCTTTTGGAACTGTCATTGCCGCGGACTATGGAAGACCTCCTCGCAAGGCCTGAGCAAATCCTTGATTGCATGAAGCGAGCTGGCTCCGCACCACCGAACGCTGTTTTTGTGTCGTTTAACGCTGGCGGTGGCTCTGAGACTGAGCCTGGGAAAGACAAGAGCACTGTGAAGGGCATCATCAAGTTTCGCTTTGTGGATTCGGTCCAAGGGCAAAGCAACGGGACGAGCCTCGTGAGTCGGAGCGTGTTTATCAAAATTCCAACGGGGCGTGGGGTGTCAGCCTTCTTCCGCGCGATTGCCGCTACGTTTGTCCCTGTACAGAAAGAGATTGCATTTTATCAGCGTATCGTCCCAGCGCTGAAGCGCACAATTGTCGCATCTCCGTTGCCTCTAACCAGTAGCTCACAACAGCAGCTCGCAGTAGTAGTGAATGATGCAGGCGTGGAATCCTCCATGCCGCTGAACGTACCCCTTTGCTTGTACGCCGGCAGGAATCGTTGGCTGGATCGCACCCTGTTGATCTTCGAAGAAATTGACACACGAGAGCTTGTGCCGATTCCTGACTGGAAAGGAGTCACCACCAACCAGCTATTTTCTCAGTTGCAAAACGCGTCTGTTCTGCACGCGCTTTCCTGGAACATATGTAATGCTGTACCACTGACACCCAACAAACCATCCACATCATCGGCAACAGCATCAGTGTCGCCACTGGCAGAGGCCATCTCGTTCATTAAAGATCGAAACGGCATCAAGTGGTTAGTGGGCGTGATGGACCTTGTGCAGCATAAATTGACGCCAGCGGAGCGTAGCATTTGGAACGCGCTGATTCAAGTGTTTAGCACTTCCTTGTACAAAGACGTACCGATGTGCTTGTCGCATGCGGATTGCCGTCCGGGAAATATGCTGTACCGCAAAGGCTCAGAGACCGCAGCAGCTCCACTGAAAAGTAACTGTGTTGTGACGGACTGGGAAGCAGTCGCTGTGACGCCCTATCTATGGGATTGCGCATATGCCATGGTACTTGGACTGGATACAAAAAAGCGCCGAAGCGAACAGCGTGACATCGTCGCATCGTACCTAAAACTGCTGTCGGATCAGCAGCAATCTCAACCGGTTGCCGGAGGCACCGCGGTGCGTCAGATCCCTTCGGTCGATGAAGCGATGAGCCTCTTGCCGTGGGTGTACCTCCTCGTGCAGTACTACGCTTGGATTTTAGATCAAATTGGGGGCGTCGGCGATGAGCAGGGCAACTCCTCGAATGACATGAAAGTGTGGCGTCAGCGTGTGCGAGAGATGCTTCGGTTGGATGTCTTTGGAGCAACGGAGAAGGACGAGGATGACCATGGCACTGTTCTTCGACATGACGCTCCAGTAGTGGCTGCACTATTGAAAATGCCAGGAGTGACGGCGCAGCATTTTATCGAATACCAGCGCAAGGTGCTGAAAGAGCTCGAATAATTCAGCTTCATTTTTGATGTGCCTCAAGCGGCAAAATGATCAAACTACTTTTTTTTCTTCTTCTCGCAGCGCGTGTCCCAAACAAGTCGGCCAAAACATGAAAGGGATCCAATTTTCCCACAGCGGACATCTGCAATTGGTTTCTGTTTTTATTTCGTTTTCGTAAAGAAAGGGGGAAAAACAGTTCTAATGATGAGAAAGTACGTGACGCTTTCCAGCAGCTCGTCGCCCGCATCAGTAGGATGCAGCAACAGCATTGCGATGGTCTGTGTCAGCCGTTGGAAGACTTCCTCCGCCGCCGCCAATGAAAAATTCAAGAAACGTATGGAGGAGAGGCTTCGCATTGAGTCTGAAGTCAAGAGCAAATGTGCGCAGTTTCCTCATCGTATTCTCACGAGACCTGCGGCAGCGTTGGATGTAAAGGCCATTCGGCATCAAACATTTATGCATCATGTCGTCGCTCTGACGAAAATGGCGGCACAGGTAAATGCCATCAGTTTCTGTGGGCAGAAAGGCCACTGGGACGCTCGTGTTGTGATCATGAAGTCAAACCCAGACATGAAGGAGTTCGAGGTGTGGGTGAACCCTGAGGTTGCAGGATACGATGATCGAAACTCTGTGGCGCCAATGTACGGCATGTGGGAGAACTGTGCCAGCTGCGGGGCAGCAAGTGCGTGGGTCGTTCGGCCGCAGTCGATTCAAGTTCAGGGATATGACGAGTATGGGAATGAAAAGAAGGAAGTTCTGAATGGAATCCGTGCTCGTTTAATGATGCACGAACTTGACCATCTTCAAGGAAAGACGATCATTCAACAGGCACTTGGGCCTGATTTTGTGGTGTCCCAAAGTGCGCTGGCGCAAAAGGATTTATGGGCGGCTAACTTTCCATCGGCAGAGGCACATATGACGGCACCGATGCAGTTCTTTGATTATGTGACGAATCAAACAATTGTGCCTCCAGGTTTTGAGTGGTACTTTCTTCACATGATGCAGCAGCAATTCTCTGACTTACGAATCAAGTAGCGATTTTTTTTTTTGCTTGCTGTGATTCCTTTTGATATGTCATGTGTTGTTTTCCTGATGTCATTCTTTCTTGTTGTGGATCGTGCAGTTTTTGTTTTCTTGCCCAATTATTTTGCTTCTTGAGAAAGGATTATCGCGAGCAGAGGGGAACCCCCTACGTTATTATGTCCACCGAGCGCTCTATTTCTGTATGTGACATGTCAGAGCAGACGGTGCTGACACCGTGGAAGCTTCACGCCAGCTTCGTCCTTGGCAAACACGACCTGAGTAACAAGACACCCTACGTGCAGTTTCTTCTGGGAGATGAAACTGGCACTCTTTCGTGTGTCGCGTTTGGTGCAGCTGCACACTCTATCGTCGCTCACCACAACAACCAAGCTGATGCCAGCGCGCGGTCAACACCTTGCACCTTCCGTGTACTACAACCCAGCAGGCAAGTCACGGTGAAGGATCGTGATACCAAGTTTGCGATTTACGTTCCCGCGTCACTGCCTTCTCAACGATTATCGAATTTGCAATTGCAAATCGGAAATTTTGCAAAGGTTGGCATCGATGTTGTGATACATTTCTCGCGGACGACAAGAGTCAACAACGATGTAGCCATTCAGCAACTTGAGCGTGGCGTTCAGGAGCTCCGCGTCCAGCAGCTGGAAGGATCTCTTCGCCCCCGTTTTGACCCTTTGTCCGTTTCCAACATTTCTGATACGTCAGCAGGCCGCCCATGGGAAGTGATTGCACAGTTTGTGCATCGTGGTGACAACTTCGCCGGCCCTAAAGTTCCCTACGTTCAATTCCTCCTCGAGGACTCCACCGCAACCATCTCGTGTGTTGCGTATGGGCAACCGGCAAAGTCGATTTTCGACATGTTCCTCGGCGTTGTTTCTTCACAAGGTGGGGCCTCGCGGCCGCTGCCGCAGTGCTCTCTGCGTATCGCAAATCCAAAGCAAGTCATTGTGAAGCAACGAAATCCGCGGTTTGCGATGACTCCACTCAATCCCCACAGCAACATGTCGGCCTATGAGCTTCAGATCAAGGACACTGCTAAGGTGGGAGAGGACGTACTGATCGAACTGACCCGTGGTAGCCGCGATGCGGTCATGGGAGACCTTGAGCGGGGTGTTGCGGGGCTGCAAGTGAGGAGCAGCAGCCAGGACAAACCAGCACCAACCGCTCAACCGACCGCCCATCAACCAGCTCCTCCAGCGCAAGCCGCCACGGTGGCATTGCCAGCACGCAGCTCCCATAGTGACCCGCAGCATGCCGTAGGAACTCCTCATGAAGTTCCCCAAACTACGGATGCCGCATCAAACGTCGTTGGGGGTCGGTGGGAGTACATTTTCAAACCCAGCTGCTTTGGGGGGCACCACATGTTCAAGTGCTCCATTCGCCTTCGCCGCGAAAATCTCCGCTGGGTGCCGAGCGGAGGCCACTCCTCCACACGTATTTCCGATGCTGCCCCAGAACCGTCGTTGTCCCACTCGAAACTCATTACTGGGCGAGGTGACGTGTTCGAGGCAAAAGTCCTCGAGCAGCTGCATGCCGTTGGTCAAGCAGTCGACTATGTAGGCGGCATCGACAAGCAAGTGCTTAAGGACAAGTCCGAAACGGAACTTATTGGTTTCCTTCGCGACAGCTTAAAAGCATGCTCTGATCGCTTGCAACGCCAACCGCCATTGTCGTCAGTGGTTCTCGCGCAGGTATGTCTTCCCGTGCCACCTGCCCTTCAAGCTCATTTCAACGCCATTCTTGTGTCAGGCTGCGGCGCCAACCTAGTGACGTTAATATTCCCTCGGTGCTTCCCGGACTTCATAGTCGTCACCCGCAATGCCAATGGTGTTCTCACCCTACGCGTGGCCGACTGCAAGTCGTCCGCCAAGCGCAAGAAGTGCCACGAACTTCAGATTTCGTTTTACGTGGCGTGCCTTCAGGAGTGGTTTAAGGATGACCCGATGGTCAATATCGATGCAGTTATCGGTGAAGTATGGCTGCCTCCTACTGTTCACAATGAGCCTTACCATGCAGACTCGTTTGCGCTCGGCAACCCATTGCTTGCGGGGTTAGATGAATTCTTTTCGTCTGATCTGGTGAGAGCGCTCAAGCAGCTACCGACACAACAAGGCACGGGCGAGAGTTCCGCGCTGACTGGTATCGAAGATGCGTGGCTTGCGAAGCGCACTACGTGCGAGGGCTGCTCGTTTTTGAGCAACTGCAAGAACAATTATTCGACTCGCCACATCCTTGGCGCACACGCTGCTGCTGCTGTCACAGGTGACACCGCGGCACATCATCTGCAGAACCGACTTTGGGAGGCGTGGCCGCAGCATTGCCGCAGCTATGACGTCGCTCAGCGTGAACATGACACAACTCACGTCCTCCAAGGCACCCCTCGCATGAAGCTGGAAAAAGAGCACGCCAACGCCGTCGATTTCGTTTATCTTCGTAAAGGAGACGTCACGACGAGGAAGAAGATCTTCGTGTTTCTTTCTCGAGGGAATCCAAGCACCGCTCCAAGCAACCATGACAACGAATTGCTGAACTCTCACGTCGACGACGACGTCGTATCGTTCACGTTCGAGGAGAGTCGAGGTGCTCTTTTGCACACGAATACGACGCAGCTGCTCGATCGGCTCTTTGTTGACAACGTGCTGAGCGCATCTGTTGATTTGGTGTGCTGGAGTGAAGATCAACGGCGCCTCTTGCGGCGTGTGGTGGTCGAGGGTGCACGAGCACACCCGAACCGATCCGACTGCCTTCGACTTGCCGCAGCGATTTTCGAAGACTTTTCTTTGCTGCACAACCATGGCACATTCAACCCTCGTGCACTGGAGTCCGCCAGCATCTGCGCGGTCATCAAGGAATCCTTTGAAGCTCTCTTAGATTTGTCAGAGCCGCTTCCACTTCGTTTTGGTGACGCAGTAGGGATCAAGATTGGGAGCGATGGGCCTGTTGCCACCCCTTCGTCGTATTCCATCGACGATCTTTTTGCGTCGCACTTTTCCTCATCGCCTCGACAAGACGCAACCACTCCTTCTCCGTCCCCGATTCAGATTCTTCAGTGCCTAGGAGCGCAGTGGAACCACTTTTTGCAGATCATCGCTGACTCTCAGTTTGTTCTTGAGCCGCCTCCTCAGTTTACAAGCGATGGAGTTCCCTCCACCCTTGGTGAATTGGTTCGGCAAAATGTTGTACCTCGCAATGCACTTGGTCGTTTTCTGACTCGCGTCACGAAATTTAGTGCCTTTGGAAGCCTGGAGGAATGCCTTCAGTCCTTCCGGCAACCTGTGCTACTGTCAAGCGCCATCGGAGATGACATTGAGCGGATGACCCCCTCCCAGGAAAAAATAGCTTCCGGGGAACAGACGGCCCCAACATTTGTTCGGCGCCTGACGTGGTCAGAAAGAGACCAGTCTCGACTCTCTGTGGCGGCGGGATCAGGACTTCTCGGGTCGTACCGCTACTTTGTGAGTATCGATGACGTTACTGGCGTTGAGCAAATATGGGATTCCTATGGTTCCTATTTTGGTAGCGGCCGCTGCGATGTCGTGTGCACTTTACCGTCCGAGGACGCAGCAGCTCCTGGCACAATTGTTGGCATTCATCCAGCGTCGAACAAAGCGTCGAGGCAGCCGCTCCTGCTGACCAATCGGTTTTTGGATTACAACACTGGCAAAGTGCTTGCAGCACTCGACGCGGAGAGTGAGAATGAACCGTCCGCAATCTTGGCGATGCTGCTGAATGATAGAAGTTCACATGCTCCAGAACGACCTGACGTCGACGATGTTGTTGACAAGTGGGTGACAAGCCGCGGACAACAGCGAACGCCATCGGCAGACCAACTTCCAGTCTTGAAGCATTTGATGAAGGCGCCCCTCACTTTACTGTGGGGCCCTCCTGGGACTGGGAAAACGACGACTATCTCGCACCTGCTGAAGTGCGTGGGTGAGTTGGGACTTCCCGAATTTGCAGGAACTGAGCGTAAGCCTCGCATTCTCATTACCGCCACGACGAAAGACGCTCTGCACGCCATCATGCTGTCACTGTGGAAGCTTTTTGGTGGTGCCACAACAACAGCGGCGAACAAGGAGGATGACGTCGCGACGAACCTATACGAAGCGCCCGCCTCTTCGGTGCTTGGTGCACACCTGTCATCTGTGGTGTATCTTGATGGAGATGACCTCAAGTCGTCGGCAGCAGGAAACAAGACCCATAGAGCTCTGACGGCAGAGGGAGTTGTCGTGCTGACCACCCCGTGGCAGGCACACAAGCTATTGACCGATAAAAAGCATTGCAACAAGTTCAAGCCGTTTGACGTGCTCATCATTGACGAGGCGTCGCAAATGCCCGTGGCACATTCACTTGTCGTGAGTCGCTTGCTACGGGGAGCGACTTCGTCGACGGAGTTTCCTCGAGTGCTGTGTGCGGGCGACTTGCTGCAACTACCTCCGATTCTCCCTGAAAACATCAGCGCGAGCATTGCGCAACTTACAAAGGAGCTGCTCGGGAGGGGAGCTGCTACCGCAGCACCGCAGTCCCCGCTACTGGCACTGCTAGCGTCATGCTCTGGGTCTATCCTTCAAGCACTCATGCGGAAGTGTGATGGGACTAGACTGGTGGATGCGAGTGACTTCATCGAACGCCGTGGTGCGGGGCAAGGGCTCCCATGGGAGAACTTGATCCAACTGAAGACATCACGGCGCTCTGTTCCATCCATCGTCGCGTTCGTCGCCGAGATCTATCCTGCGGGATTGCTCCATGGTGGCCCGTCACTCGACGTCGGGCGTGCCTTTTTACAGTCGCCGAAGCTTCTACAGCCTCAACATCAACAGCGTGCAAGTCCCCACCACACCTTGTCCCTCCATGAAACGCTCAACGAGACCAACACAGTTGTGGAGCTTATCTATGGGCTTCTCCACCGCTTGGAAAGGGATACCACGGTCCACATTGTCACACCCCACCGCCGGCAGCGACAGTCCATTCAACTAGCACTGGAGCGTACGGTTGGTGGTTTGACGGCCACATCAAAGGGTGGCGCTGGAACGTTGACGATCGCGGTGTCGACCACGGAGAAGAGCCAAGGCTTAGAGGCCGACATTGTCGTGCTTGCAATGGCCGATGGTATTTCGTATGACTCGCCGTTTCCCTTCAACTTGTTCCGTTTGAACGTTGCCGTCTCGCGCGCAAAGCATCAAGTCGTTTTGCTGGTGAAGTCGAAGACCAAGATCCTTGAGGCACTGGACAACGTTGCGGAGCTGACGACGGCCCCGAAAGCGAGCGTGGCGGGAACCAAACTGCTGAAGCGCCTCGTCGAAAGCAGTGTAGCATGGTAGCTTTGATCTTTAGAAAAAAGGAAAAAAAAAGGATTATCGCACGGATACTGATTTTGTTTGGGTGTTCGAGACCCACTTGCTTTTGGAACGTGCTGAGAGACATTTTGATGATGGCCGTTCCCGGGTCTCAACGCTTCGTTTCGTTCCTGAAGAAATAGCCAACACACTGTCGCTACGTCTAAATCACAAAAATTATTGCATTAGTCCACTTACATTATCTTTTTGCGTTATTGTGTCAGATCTCAACGAAAGGAAAAAAAGAGTCAAGGATGGCAATGAAACGAGGGTACAGTGAAATGCTCGAGGTAGTGAACCGCGTCACCGCGTCACGACCTCAGCGTGCGCTTGACAACCTTGAAATCACTGGTCGCCTTGTACAACGCCTTGGACTAGATGACGTGTTTTCCCGGTTGAAATTTGTTCACATTGCTGGCACCAAAGGAAAGGGAACCTGCGCGGCGTACACCAGCTCGTTGCTGATGAGCCACGGTTTGCGCGTTGGACTGTTTACTTCCCCACATCTGGTCGACATTCGCGAGCGTATTATCATCGACGGCAAAATGCTTTCTCGTGAGCTTTTCGCCAAATATTTCTTTGACGTGTACGAAGCACAACAAAACTTGATGAATTCAGACAGTGAGTTGGATCGTGAAACGGCAAGCCGAGCGAATTTTTTCCGCTTGATGTTCCTCATGTCCCTTCATGCGTTTGCCTCTGAGGGCGTCGAGGTTGGTGTGATGGAGGTGGGCATTGGTGGCAGGATCGACGCGACCAACGTAATCCCCTCGACCGTGTGCGGCATCACGTCACTTGGGATGGACCACATGGAGATTCTTGGCAATACAGTTGAGGAAATTGCATTCGAGAAGGCGGGTATCATGAAGAAAGGTGTGCCGTGCTTTTCTGGGCCGCAGCTCGAGCACCCCTCCACCCGACGTGTGCTGCAGGAACATTCTCTCAAGGTAGAGTGTCCGCTTGTATTTGTAGACCCGGGTGTCATCCCAATTCGGCAGTGGCCGCAGCTGTCCATTGGTGGGGAGCATGCAGTCAACAACAGTAAAATTGCGTTTCTCTTAGCACGTTCTGCCGCCGAAATTTCACCAATGATGCCCATGACGGAGGGTGAACGGATTGCGCTCACCACCACTGTGTTTCCTGGCCGCTCTCAGATTATTCCAGCAACTGCGGTCCCTGGGGGGAAGATCACGTTATTTCTCGATGGTGCGCATACACCAGAGAGCTTGCACGTGGCCACTCAATGGTTTCTTGACGAAGCGAAACGGAGGAAGGGTGGAAACGCTCGTAACGTCATTCTTTTCTACTCCACTCGTGAAGCGTCATTGTTGTTTCGATCGATGCTCCCCGCAATTTCAAAAGGTCGAGGAGATGGCCAAGTGTTTGTCAAGTGCATTCTGGCCTCGATCCGCTTTCCCAGGACACCGGTGAATGGTGTGCAAGAAGATCACAAAGCACACTTACTGCCGTACGTGGAGGCGTGGAGGAAGTTGTACCCAGAGACGCCGTGCTTGCCGTGCGCCGCGCCCTTTGAGAAATGGGAGGACTTGCAGGAATTGGTGTGCGGGTCAACAGGAGAGCTGGAGGACGAGACGGCGCCTGTGAATGTGTTTATCACGGGATCCTTTTTCCTCGTGGGTGAAATGTTGGAGTTGCTCCACAAGGCTTCAGGTGGCGCTCCCAACGAGTAGCACGACACAAGCGCGCGTTTTTTCTTGTTGCTTTTTTTTTTTTCCTCAAAGCTCTGCTTCGTTTCGTTGCCACACACAAAAATGGCGCTGTCGTTGGACGTGGGACGAAGACGCGTCTCGGTCAAATTCGATTTGCCGCGCGTTCGCCTTGTTTTTGTGGTGCCAACAATTCCATGCAACATTTAATGGGGGGGTTACAACTCTTCGGGGTGCTTGTGTTTTGTGGCCCGACAACGAAGTAAAACGAAAGCGCACAGTCCCAGTGCTTTGCGTCTTCCTTTTCCTTTCCTTCTTGTAGTCTTTTTTTCCTCCCTTCTTTACGTCGTAGTTTCACATAGAATTTTTGCGCCCAAGATGTCAACAGAAGACTCTCGGAAAACGATAGAGGTTGTGGACTTGACACAAGATGACGATGATGTTTTTGACGTGACCCCCTCGCCCCCATCTCCTATGGTGTCCGCTCATTCGTTCTCAAGAAAACGCAGCCGCTCACCAAAGCCGCCGTCGCTTCCAACGTCGCAAACACGCACATCCACCTCGCTTGCGAAGAGCGACGGAATCGTTTTTGTTGACGTTAGCTCTGATGATGATGATGACGAAGTGACTGCAAACCAGGCACCAGCGAAAGGTCCGCAGCCGTGGGAGCTTGTCCTCGCGCATGTTCCCGGAGTATCAGTGTTTGACAAATTAGCGTTGCAAAACGCTTCCAGGAGTGAGCAAGTTGCCGGGTCAAGTGAAACTGCTGTCGGCGTCAGCAATGATAGAGGAGCCGCTACGGATGAGAGAGCAATCCCGCCGACAACCGATGGCGTCGCTCTGCTGCGTTCCACTGCATTTGTTCGCGCATCTGCGGTGATGTTGGCCTCATCATCGAAACAGCAACAACAGCAGTCATCACCTTCGTCGCTATCTTCCACCTCGATCGCTGCTCCTGCTGCTGCGTCCTTTGTCCCGAACACGGCAGGATCCTCGTCGCCGTTCTTTCGTGCCCCGTCACAAGCTGTGCAGCTGCGGCAGCGGCGGATCGCCTTGGCCGGACTTGCCATTCTCCGACTTCCTTCGGCAGATGTGATTAGTGACAATGGGAGCATCTTTGACTCGTTTGTCGTGAAGCATGCAGGGCTTACCACCGAACTTATTCATGATTGCCTCGCTGAAATTCGGTCAGATGCGAAAGTAAGTTTGGCAGCTCACCCTGGAATTTTTGCGTATCGTCTCCGCAATCCCCAAGGAACGGGGCAGCCTATTGAATATAGCGATGACAATGGCGAAGATTACGCAGGAAAAAAGATTCTTGATGTCCTCCGCACGTATCGGTGCGAAGATTGTTTGGTAGTCGTCGTGCGGTGGTTCGGAGGAAAGTTGCTTGGACCTCGCAGATTCACACACATTTCAAATGTGACACGACGAGTTCTAGAACGGCATTCCATTATTGCTTCGCCTGCGTCTTTACAGTCGTGATGCAAGACTCTTTGCAACTTCGCGATATTTGTCTTTTTGTTGCGCGTTTTTTTCCCTCTCACGGAACTGTGCTTCTGCCCCTGCCCAAGGACACAGAAACTCACCTTGATTGAGGTTCTCTTTGAACCGAAAAAAGACGTTGTTTTCCCTGAACTCTTCGCTGAAGTTGTTGGCACGTCGCTCTTTCTATTGCACGTGTATGTGAAAGGAAGGAGAATGTTTCGCAATGAGGGTTCTGGGTCAGTGCTATTTGGCCCACGTCATAGCGACCAAGCTCCATCTTGCACAGGACTCACCTTGCAGTTTACAAGAGATGATGTTGATGAGCTATCCCCTGTGAACAAAGGACAGGGCGACCTAAGGTCTTCCGCACACTCCTCCTTTGAGGTGACACTTGAACACTTTTGGTGGGAGTGCGTGCCTCTTTCCGTCGATGAAGATGAGGCGACAAGTGCTTTACCTGAATCTCGCAGGGAATCTTTGACGTGGCTGCGCAATTTACGTTGTGTGGTTCCCCCATTGTCGTCTCGCTGCACGACGACGACGACGACGACGACGACGAGCGCCGAGAATACCAACAAGGGCCCTGCTGCTGCTGTTGAAGTGGATCGTAACGGCTCTTGCTGCTGGTCTCCAGGAGATTACTTGACCGCTTGTGACGGAAGTCGTGGTCATGACGACGACGCTAACATGGCAGCGCTGGCGTCACCGGTGACAAGCGGCGGTTTTTGGGCGTTGGATCGGTTGCCTGCAGGTCGTGTCGTTCTCCTTTGGATTCCCTTAGGGGGTGGAAAAGATGCTGTTTGGATGTGCAACACTGTGTTTCGTCTCACTGTCGTTGTGCCGCCCGTCATTCACGTCAAGGAGTTGCTGCGGAGTCGCGCAAGACAATCGTGTGGCAACAACAGCAGCAGCAACCGCAGCAGCAGTGAGAAAAATGAGGGTGATGCTTACAACGATGTGTCACAACAGCTGTGTGTGATGCAGTGTGTGCTTGACGCCGCGCAGGACGTTGGATACTTTTTCGTTGTTACCCGTGATGACAAGGACCTCGACGAGGAGGACCCTATCTTGTTAGGAAACCGATGCATCGTTGAGTTGCAGAAGGCGGTCGATGGAGCGCGTCTTTCCGCAATAGCTCGAGAATATTCGGGCCGCGCCGCTGCAGATTGCCCCGTTGCTGTTGCTGCTGCGTTCTCGGAGCGCAATACTCGCTCAACGCAACAACACCATGTGGCTGCAGGTTCGCCCCTTGCGGCGGCGGTGCATCATCAGCACGACAACACATCAGGCTCCCTCACCAGCAACAGTGCGGCGCTCCCTCCCCTTGTAGCACCACAGGTCTGCAAGTACACGATCTACTCCTCTACAGGATCGGTCAAGGTGTCATCGAATCCGCTGCGATACCAGCAGATTGTCCCTCCCGCATGGCTCACCAATGAGCAAGTGAGCCTTGCCGTGTTGCCATACTATCGCGGCGCCAAAGAGTTGGCGATGGTATTGATGGAGGCGTTAGCGCAGGATTCCGTGAGCGAGGATCAGTTGTATTTGCTCCTGCGCGCAGTTGTGTACCCGCCCTCTTTGCCATCACCACCATCAACGTCATTATCTGCTGCAGCTGTAAATGATGTGCACGCCAGCCCGACCACGCCAGGTGGCGAGGAGGCTGCGTGCATCGCAACGGTAACGACCTCCCTCTCGTCGTCGGCGAAATCGCCTTCAGGGCAGCCTACCACTACTCTCGATGTTCACACAGATAAATCGTGGATCACGTTGCTCCTTGCCACGACGTTTCACGGGCTGATGTTTCAAAGTTCTGATGGTTTGTCGTTTGATCCGGTCGTTGCGCCATGTGTGGATGAGATTCTTATCATCCATCAGGAGGATTCTTCTACTTCATCGTTCTCTCAATCGCCCACCACAGTACTGCGCATGGACGAGGATGTTATGGCGGTGAATATTGGGGACGCGTTTCAAATGTCGTCACGAGGCGCCTTTTTATCGCGACCACATATGGCTATGTATCATCCCGCCAAGAAGAACATCGTATCAGTTGGGGAGCATTGCAGAGTGTCTCTTCCGTTGTTTGTGGAGCCAGGTGTTGGATTTTGGCCCGCACCCTACGAATCACAAGAAGTGGTGACGATTGCCCTTTGACGAACGCAGTTTCATCTTCAAAAACGCCATTTTCCTTTTCTTGAAATTGCCTTCTTTTAAAAAAAATATTTTTAACAATTGTTGAACGCCGTGATGCATACCTTTCGCTTCACTTGCTCGAATTGTTATTCTGTTGACGTTGTTGATCGATAACAGACAATAAATAAATAACGCGACGCACCGCATGGAGTTCGCTTGCCTCCCGGGATGTGGCCGCTCTGTTGTTGCAACGCGTGATTTCTTGCCTGGCGAGGTTGTGCACGAAGAAACTGCATACGTGATGACGCCATGCAATTTTGTTGCTGTGGGTGGTAGTGGTAGCGTCAACAAATCAACGGTGAAGCAAAAGGTACGCCGAAGCGCAACGACGAAAGACGACGACGTCGCAACCGCAGCGCTCGGTGTTGTTTCTGATTCACAGGAAACAGCATCGCCGTCTCCACCACTGTTGTCAGTGCAACCAATCACCAACGTGTGCATTGCGTGCTTCGTTCCCATCAAGCAGCTCGCCAATGGTGCGACTTCGCAGAAGAATTCGGAAGGAGCGCTGTTGCAGCTCTTGTGTGGCGGCTGCGGTTCTCAATTTTGCTCGACGACGTGTGTGGAGGCATACAGTGAGGAGCATCGGGTGACGGGTGAGTGCTCTGTGCTGCGACAGGTCACCACGTCAGCTGTCCGCCACAAGATTCCCAAGGAGGACTTCAACACGTTCGTGGTTGCATGCCTTGTGTGCGCAAAGGCGCAATGCGAAGGTGTTTCCGACCAGTTGCTTCGTTCCGTTTCGTGCAATTCCGCGTTGGCCAAAGAGCACACGGCTGAGGAGGCGTCGGGGGTGAGCTCCTCAACGGCACCAATGAACATAGTTGATTACGGTGTGGAAACCGTTGGGCTTGGTGCGGAGCCACCGTTGGGATCGTTTCGCGATACTTGCGCAACACCGACGTTGTCGACGTTTGAGCACTTGGCGCACCTTGTGACAAACCGCAGTTCGATGGATGTTGAAATTCGAGGTGACTTTGAAAAACTACACGGTTTGTATGACAAGCTGCGAGCTGCTGCGGCCGCATCAGTTGTACCACAGCCGCCGCCATCGTCGTCGCCCATAAGAAAACAAAGCGAAGGGGAGAGCACATCAGCAGAACACGACGCAGTAGCTTGTGCAACACTATCGTCAACGACGCAGCACGACGTCGTTGTGTCGCTACCTCCTGTTTCCTTTGATGTCTTTGTGTCCATATGTAGTGCATTTCTTGCCAACGGCTTTGGACTATGGAACGCGAAAGGAAATGGGGTTGCAACAGGCTTCTTTCCACGGAGCAGTTTTTTCAACCACAGCTGTGCTCCCAACATTGGACGCGAGATGGTTGGGCGTCGTGCTGTGTTCTTTGCAGCGAAACACATTCGTACCGGTGAAGCGGTTTGCCTTTCGTACATTGATTTTAAGCTGCACCGCGATGAACGAAGAATGAAGTTAAAAGCGACCTACACGTTTGATTGCGCCTGCCCTAGGTGCAGCGATCCAGATGCAATTGATCATCGAGAACGCTACGACTTGGCATTATGTCAAGACTGCAAATCAAAAGTATTGCGCCCGGAGATTTCTGAGAATCCATCAGTGGCGCACTGCCCGTGTTGCAAACAAACCTTCGCTTTGTGATGGTAGTGACCACACTTGTTTCTCAATTGGTGTATTTTCTCCTTAAGAAAGAGCAACCGTTGCGATTAATCGTAGCTCTCAAGCACGACTGATTTTTCTTCTGAAAAGAAAATGATAAGTTTGCTTGCGTGTTTCTTAAAGTGCACGCGCCGTGGAAGATAGGGAAGTCAGAGAAGGGGAAATGAGCATCGCGCGAAAACTGTTTGCACTGGGAGTGTGCGCTGTCATCTACTACATCCTGATGGGCGGCGTTACGACCTTTTGGATGGAGCAACAACAGCCCTCGTTGCCGACAACACAAAACGATGACGATGGCAGCGATGTGAGTGGTCACTCGAGCCACAATAGAGGAGGCTCGTTAATTGATGCTGACGTTGAATCTGGTTCCCCTGGCAGGAGACGCAACCTTCATCAAGTAGTTCCACTTAGCTTAGGTGGCGGCGCCTCAGAATCTCCAGACAATGCTTCTCAATGGCTTCCCACCGGAGCGAAGTTGTTTTGCCCGAGCTTCGATAACGAGAGTTACATGTGGCTCAAACCCGAGCAACCCTTTGCAAACGAAGTATCCTTGTTTCACGTGCACATTAACGAATGTCCGGCGCCGGTGGTGTTTTATCACATCCCTCATTTTCCTAGCGCATTGAAAGCCCCAGTGACCCTTAGACGCAAACAGATGCGAGCGTATTTCAGGCACCATGACAAATCATCTGGTCACCACGACGACATATTTTCTCCCTCTCTCAATTTCACTGCCGGTTTTAGTACATCTGCAACGCCGCAGTCCTCACGCAGTGCACTTTTCGTGTTCGATACGTTCCTGTGGCGTTCTATTAGGGAAGTGACTGCAACGTCGCTGTTAGATTGTCCAAAACGAGTGAGCAGCCGCGATGATACTGTCGAGACGTGCCCTGCACACACGCGACAATGCGTTCGGCATTGCCTGCAGTCGCTGTGCTGCACAGGTATACAGATCGTCAACAGCGCTACCCATCGGCAATGCGATCTGATCGCTGCTCGGCTGGATGAAACCCGAAGTGATGCACCGTACCCACTCACAAAGAAGCCGCTATTTCTCCTCGCTCAACGACGAGAGTTTCGCCCATCACTCAACACAGATCACTTGAGACTCGTGGTGCTCAGTGGTCCGCAAACAACGATGCGGCTCTACGGAGATCGACAAGGCAGGAGGGAGCTCTTAGGTGGGGGTTCTGCAATGGTCGTCGCATTGCATGGGATATTTGGCTCTACTTCTTCCTCCGCCACCTACAGTCAGTCGATGTCCGGGAAGCCACTGAAGGTAACGATGGTGATTGTGGATGACAAGAGCGGGTTTGACGTGGCATCGGGCTGGTTCGGCCAAACAGACGCCAGCATTCGGGAGCAAGTACAAACCTTGATCATGGCAAAGGGCCTTCGGGAGGATTCGCACGACAACTCCACCACCACCATCGTCATGACCCCAAGTGTGCAGGGCCTCAAAATCGTACTTGGCAGCGATGGGAAGAGCTTGGTTCACTGGAACGATGTGATCACTGCCATCATGAAAGATAAACCTGCGGGTTTCTGGGCCCTGCACGTTGGAAAAACGTGGTGCCTTGTCGTCAGTGTTGACGACCTGAACGTCCCCAACGTGGAGCCTGCAGTTGCTTGCGCGTTGATTGTGAGGCCACCCAAGACCTTTACGATGCAATATGTGCCAGTGGAACTAGCCGGCAATAGAAAGGTGATCTCTGGGCTTCAACGTGCCATAGCAACCACAAACCACAACAACTACAGTTCGCCGATGACGTCGCCGCCACAGGTTGCCAGCAGCAGCGTAGTGGATCGTTGGGTGAGCATCGACCCCGTGACATGTGCACCAAACCTTCGCCGCAATGAATGTTGCCTCCCACCGGTTGCACTTCGGCTGGTGGACAGTGCAGGATTGTTGTCGGCACCGATTGCAGGCAGTGCTGAGTTCCAAGAGCTGCTCACGGACTCGTATTATGCGCCCAGAGTGGAGCTGGTTCTGACAGAGGCTTCGAAAAGCGACAGCGGCATCATTTTTAGCGCTGAAACGATTGCCGCATCGAAGGCGTTATTGCAATGTGTGCGTGTTGTAGGGGGAAGCTTTGTCTTTCTCGACAATGTCGCTCGTGGCGTGACGCGTCATGTCGTTGTTGAGGTTTCGTGCTCTCCTCACGATCTTCAACACTGGGCATCATTGTCAACCAACTCAGCTGAGTCCGTCGTGGGACTGGTGCTGCAGCCGCATCTCAACGAGGCTATCTTGAGTGAAGGGATTCACTTGCCTGTCACTGCACTTTTAGCGTGTCTTCATTTACATGACACTGTCGAACGAAACGAAGTTCCTTCGGCCCTTAAAACCTTCCATTCTTCCCCAGCACGCCGCCGCTTGCCAAATGATCATGAAAACCACCAGAACAACGATGACGCTGCCCCGGTCGCATTCTCGCATCGCGCGCATGGTCAGTTACCATTCCTCGAAACACAGCTAAGACTCATCGCAGCCTTTGCTCCAAATAGCTTGATGGTCCTTCACATCTCTGCTCAATGGAAGTTACGGTTGCGTGATTGGGGAACGTTAAAGAAGTTCAACGAAACGGTCCATCCTCGAACTCACATCAACCCCACGAGGCTTTCAGTTCCACCATCGCGTGCGGCTCACGTTCACGCCTGCAACTTCCAGTTCCTGCTGGATGCCGGGATCTCATTCTCCCACGTGATCATTTGGGCTTCGAATGAATTGCTTGTACGAGCAGGGATCGAGACGTATGTGAAACAGTTTGACATGAGCCACCCTGGTCGAGTAGATCCCCGTGACGGCGTTGCGCACGACAACATTAACATTCCACTCACGTGGCTTCACGATGAGGAGCACCGGCGTTATTCTCATCGACTTTGGGAGTTTATGCCATGGGACGGCGTATCGCAGGAACCAGCACTGGCGGCAACATTCCGACGCCGATTCGGAGGTGACAACGGCACGACAAACCATCATGATAGATTCGGATTCCCAACAACGCCGCGATACCCTTTGCACCAAGTCTACCTTGAAGGTGCATTCTTTTCAAGGGAGGTCGCACGCGAATTTGTCAATGTTGTATCGATGTTAAAGCCCGGTACATTTTGCACTACGTCTGGTCAGTACGCGAACAACGAAATTTTTCCGTTCCTTTTGTCGAAATACCGATGCATGGGAGATGACGCGGATGCCTCAGTGCAACACAGCAATTTAGGGCCTGCTCGTGATCCTATTTTGTTAAATTCATTTCCACCGTATGCAGTCGGCGTTTCGTGCGGCGGCCGTGTTTCTGCGATGTTGTGGCGAGAATTTTTTTATTTCGGCACTCCCATCACGCTACAAGAGACGCGATGCAGTCCCTTCTCAAATCCTTTCGGCTGGAAGCGCGTCAAGAAAGGGTTGTACCCTTTGACCCTTGAACTCCAAGAGATTGCTGCCGACCCTCATCGTCGATTGCTGAATCGGGATCTGCCGATGCATTGTAATCTCACGCGGGAGTCGGCGGCGGCGTATCGCGTGAAACAGAGAAAATATGTGTTGTCGCAACTTTGAATTCCTACAACACGCACACACATGGTTCAAAGCCTCGAGAGGGGACAAATGAAAAGATGAATTCTCAATCGTGCTGTAAACATCGGTCCTCCTTCTTTTATACACACCAAGAAGAGCAGGAACGGGAAAAAAAACACAAAAACACGCGCTTGTGTGGGAGACGTTTTGTACCTTTTAAATATCCCTTTTTTCCAACAGCACTTTGATTTCATGTGTTACTTTTGTTTTCCTGTGCCATTGCAACGATATCTTTTCAAAGCGTTGGCATTGCAACCTGTTTCGTATTCATCTGTTTACATTTCGTATGACGTTGGAGTATTCAGAACAATCAAAGCACAAAATTAAGACAACGCAGGAGGTGTCGATTGAACAGAAATAACACACTCCGCTCCGACCCCCCGATGTCCCTATGAAAAGACGGCGTGTGGCTTGGTACTTGGCTGCAGTCGTACTTGCGGCGCTGCTGGTGAGTTTTTGTTCTCCAGACTCCTTGAGTGGAGCATCAGAGAGTTCCGTATCACCGCCAGCGAACACAGCGCCGCTCACGGGCGTGAATCATCATCAACCACCAGCACCTCTTACTCGACGTATTCGTTCGTCTTTTGGATTACCTTTGGAAGTGGAGGCGCCACACGTTGAGGCACCGCCACTACGACGCGTGTTGCTAGGGACATTTGATGTCCAACGGGTGAAGCATTTTCCCTTCTCATGGCGTGGTTCTATCGCCCTGATGACATATGCTGCAAAAGCCCAACAACAACACCACCACCAACAACAAAAAGAAGAAGAAGTAGACGAAGTATGGCTGGAAATTGTTTTACAACGGGAACTCGCAATCGATGAATTGACGGAGGACAGCAAAGCGTCACGAGAGCTTGATGGGAGTCTTTCTTGCCCGCATGTCCCGAAGCCTTATGATGGGGTCGTCAATCATGGAATAATGGATTCACAACCGTCATCATCGTTGAATGCAGTGAACTGGACAGATGTCTTGCGGAACACTGCAGGTCCAGATGGTTTCTTCGCCATGCTGGTCGGACCTGATATCATTCCATTCACAGCACAGCGGCGACGCTCGGTGGTGAAGCAAGATGCAGGTGCTGCTGGAATCGTCTTAAACGAGGACACCAGGAGCACGTTGATGCAATATGTGCTTACCTCATCTCGACCCCTATGGAGGGGTCCCCGTATTGTCGATGGGCAACAGCATCGTAGCAACGAGACGTATGTTGCTGCCGGGGACACGCCAGCAACTACTACATGTACGTATGTGCTCCAACTTCAGCAACACCACTACAACTACGGAGCTGTTCACGACCGTGATGTCTTTGGTGCACCGCACCGTCCCATGTGGGTGGTGGGGAAGACTGACGGTTTCGGTCGTGCGGGTGCGATCAAACTGCAACGGCAAAAGCTGAAAGTGTCTCGACTTCTGCACCAAAACAAAAAGAAGCGGAGTGGTGTCGATGATGGTGAGGGTGCCCACCACAATTCGACCGTGATGGATGAGTTTTTCTCCGCGGTTGACGTCGCAATCACATCAGACTCGGTGCTTGAGATCACTTTGCCCATACTACCGTCACCTCCACCATCTTCAGCTCAATCGCTTCCCCGTCGAAGAGCGTGCTCGCTGAAGACGGAGTTGCAACGTCTTCAACAACACGGAGCCAACAATGTTGCTGCTCGTGGTCGCTATGTTGCAGTCTCTGCAATCGGCACAGGAACATCAAACCAACACAAGGAAAGGATGCGTGTCGCTTCGAAAATAGAGCGCACTTCAGAATTTCTGGATGTGCGTGGGTGGACGTACGACAAGGAGCACCCAATCCGCGGCAAGCAGTACATATGGGAGGCTGATAGCTGTGATGTGATGCCACTTGTTGACGTTGTCGTCGACACGGACGGTGACGATGATGATGATGGCGTCGCAGCGAAGGCTTCAGGGAAGAGTCAACAACAACGTATTCCTTCTACCAACGCCGCTTCATCACTCCAAAATAGTGGCGCTGCTTCTAGTGAGAGGGACACCACCACCACCACCACAAAACGGAGTCGCCGCAATTCGTCACCCTCGGTGTTAGCTTCCTGCTTCGCGAACCATGGTCACAAGGTATTGTTTCTTGGAGACTCACAGCTGCGGACGTTGTTTCACACCACGGTATCACTATTGACCCTTCGGAAAGCGATGCAAGGCAAGCTATCGTACGGCCGCCTCTTGATTACCCCACCACCACTCCTGGCCGCCACCGGAAATGAAAGCACACGAACAACGTTCTCACCGTCCCTCCTGTGTCGTAACAGCAACAACAACAACACAAAGACTGCATTGGAACGTGCTCCCAATACAAACCCAAATCAGTGGAGGTTGTGTACTACTGATCATGATGTGACTGCCGGACAGTTGCGGCCTTTGTGTCCCCCTTCAAAGGTCCAAACGGTGGATGAGTGCCTCAGCACCTCTTCACCTGAACACTCTTCTTCATCGGTGCTGGACAGTTGCGGCCTTTGTGTCCCCCTTCAAAGGTCCAAACGGTGGATGAGTGCCTCAGCACCTCTTCACCTGAACACTCTTCTTCATCGGTGCTACCGATGTTCCAAAAGGATGGGGCCTTTTTCGGCGAGGTGTCCACCGCCACAACGACAGCAGACAGCGTCACGGCAGCCGCAAGCAGCGGTGCTTCATCACAACACAGCATCAGCAGCAGTGACATCAGTGCAAGTTTTGTAGAGATGATATGGGATCCATTGCTCCTCAATTTGAGTTATTTCTCTAGAGCGTCGCATCGGCGTCGTCAGAGGCGTTGGAAGAATCGCCAAGACTCGATGCAACGATGTGCTGGTAAGAGCGATAGGTTGCATCTTCACGTCGATGCCGATGATAAACGTAACGACGATCAGGCGATGCCACCCCTCCACCAAGCACTTGCTCAGGAGGAAGAAGAAGAGTCCAACACCCGACTTCGTGCACTAGAGGAGGAGTACAACTTGTACGGCCCCGACGCAGCACTCTTGTCATCCAACGCTACCTTTGCGGCTGGAGGCCCGTCCTCCGGAGCGAGCACATTGCACCGAGCGTTACTGGGGCCAAACAGTGTGGACACGATTGTGTTGGGCTTTGGCGGGTGGTTTGGCCTCCACCTGTGGCGTTACAGTGACATTGAGCCTCACTTGGCTGACATAGTGGATGCCCTGTCGCATGTCGCCCAGATCCGGCGATCGTTGCGCAAGAAGCGTCTGGTGGTGTTGGTGGCTGGCACACCGGCGTGGCCTTCGTATGTGACATGGGATGGTCACCGACGCAACACGAATTATCGTCTGGGCATCATCACGCAGCTGATCCGCGCCGCCCTTCCCTCATCGTCATCATCATCATCTCCTCCACATGCACGTCTTCCATTCGACGTGGTGCATCTCCCGTACTTTGAGATGTCGTATCCCATGAGCCACCTCAGATTTCACGTAAAGGACATTCACTACGATCGATCCATGGTGCCGTACGCAATGGTGGAGGTGATTGGAACATTGCTCTGCCAATAGAAAATTATTTGATGGCCAAGTCGTACACAAAAACAAACATGATATTTGGCAGCGTGGTAAGTGACGCGTTGATACCCCCTTATCAATTTGGTCCAGGAGTGAGAGGCTTTCATAATGATGAGGTGCTTTAATGCATCACACAAATGCAACTGAGGTGGGTTGTTCTTGTTGAATACGTAGGACGACCTAGAATACCTTCAAGCCACTCGATAACTTTCGGACCCGAGGGTGATACTGCCTTGCCACTTCGATGACTTTCTTGCTGCATTGCGTTCCTTTCTACTTTTGTGATTTTCCCCCCAAATTTTGACCACAATTGTTCACTCTATCCCCCTGCTCGTTGTGTTCAAACGCAGGTCAGATGCGTTGAGAGGGTTGAACAAAGGATTTGAAAATTGGCATACACAATAACAATTGCCCAAGGTATTCTGAGGCTGGCTTGCGACGAAACGAAAATATATGAGGACTGCGCTTCTTCGCATCTGCGCAACAGCATTTTTTCAGCTGCTGTTGCTTTTGATGTGCGTAGCATCAGAGTTTACTTTCGAGGCGACCAACGTATTATTTTTCCCACAAACAATCATGACTGCAGGCTCGTACAGCATTAGTTGCAGCGATCCTTCTGAGAGACTGATTGTTATTGGTTGCTCCCCCCCTGTGAACAATTCATTTCCAGGTGGAGCAGCTTCTCCTACTGATCCTGGTGTTGTGTCGATTCAAGTGCTCAGATCGCCGAGCCAGTTGACCGTTTCAGATTCTTCAGTATATACCTATTTGAATAATAGTAAGAGTACTCTTGCTGGGTGTTCTATTCACATCACGTACCTTGCCCCAGTCCCATCAGCCGTGAATCTCTCTGGTAATGTACTTGTTGCTCTGAAAACCTCTCTTGCTGAGCTGCGCATTCTCTTGCATTCCCGACTCACGCTTGGTGGGAGTTTTGTGTGGATACAAGGCTTGGATGACCCAAACGCGTCGATTGGCTTGGTTTCAGTGGTTGCTGGACCAAAATCGTCGTTCGTGTGCGGTGGCTCGCATAGCAGTGCGCCGCGTTGCAGTGTTTCGTTGGGTGCCAGCTTCGTGAGGTTTTCGAAAAGCCCTCCGATTACGAAACTTTTAGTTGTTCTGAACGGAACAGACGTCACAATGGCAACGTGGCGGTGGCCCTTCAATATCTCATCATTTGCCCTCGTGCTGATCGATAACGTCACAATCACAAGCAGGTGGAGCTATCCAGTGCCAGACAGCCACTCGATTATCCTCGTGGATGTCATTGGCGCCATTGCAGGCAGCCGCCTTCTGGCACTGCTGAATCCGTATCAACAGTACGACAGAGTGTCGGTAAGCTACCCGCAGTTTGCAGGCGACATTTCAGCACGCAATTGTTCGTTTGTCGGAGAGGATGACTTCGTTGCTATTTTTGATTTCAGTGATCTCAAACGCACAACCATCGCGTTGGAATCGGTTTCTGTACTCAGTTTTCTCTTGAATGTTGTGAGAGTCAACACTTTGTCCTTCGATATTAGCGAAATAACTGCCGTACCACGTTCGCTCACGATCTCCCGAAGCTACCTAGCGAGCGCGAGTTCGCTAATCACTTTCGGAATTGTGGACACTCCAAACTACCGTGACGTGTGGAACACAGTCGTTATTCGTCACAGCAATATCACAATTCCCGCACTGCGCGAGTTGCTATCCATAGAAATCGACGGAAGTGCCGTATCCCTTGTTGCACCACCGTTGGGATCACATCTTGTACACCTTGCAATGAATTTTACCTTGCACCGCTGCGTTGTGTCGCTGGCAAGCAACACGGCTAGTCTCCTTGCTGTGCTTGGTCCTGAAGGCAGCGCAACCCAAGCGCCATTCCCAATCATCTCGAACTCAACAGTACGCTTTGAGGGTGTTGTCATTGAGCAACTGTGGCAAGCAAAGTTGTACATGGGGTATGTATTTCCTGCAGTGTCAGTCATACACTTGAAGAACGTTTCCAACACAACGATTGCTTTTATTGCGTGTGATGTCAGCGTGCGTCAGGTATCACCGGCATCTGCGGTCTTACGTACTGCGTTGCTGCTGGAGATTCATGGGATGTTTCTGCACTCCAGCATTGTATTTGAACGTTCATCGTTCGCAGTTGACACACGAGGGAATTTCACGGCCCCTTCTGCTCTTCAAATGCCGATTATTGCCTTTAGCAGCGATGTCATATCGACAACAATAGGCATCGTGGCCTCCAACTTCACAAATATACCAATCATTACAAGCGGCGCGCAGCTGGCAAACTTACATCGCTCAACGTCTGCTGTTTTTATGGTTGGCTGTCACAATCGATGGTGCCCGAAACAACAGCCCTCGTCAAGCAACTGCATGGGCTTATCCATTGATAATGTTTACAATAAAACGGAGTTTGTGGGATCCTCTGCCGTCGTAACACACTGCACGTCGACATCATACACGTTCACACAACCAAAATCGAATACCTCGATGGTCACCTTAACGCCCTCTGTAAGTCATTCGTTGGAGTTTGTTTTAGCCACTCCTGTGCCAATACTATCACGCACTCTCGCCGCTGCTCCGGCGGCAACACAAATTTTTACAGTCGCCATCGCAGCGCCGTTGGCGAGTGCAGTACTTGCTACCTCGGTCGCCGGTGTAATTCAGCGTAGCACGGTGGTGTTGCAGTTCAGCACGTGCACTCTTGACGGCGACGAGACCAGGGTCTACGCATTGCCCCCACGCGGCCAGCAGCTGGCCATAAACGAGAACCCCACACGACTGTCGTTCGGTTATGCAACGGGCTCGATGTACCGCGGCGGGGCTGTGGGCAACAGCGCCCTCCTCGTTGGTGTGTGCGTGGCAGTAATTCCAGCTGTGGCGCTTTACCATCGCTTTTCCCAATCCAACGACGACTCGCCAAAGTCCATCAGCTGTTCTCTCGCTCGCCTTCGACTGCCCAGCCGCGTGTTTGTTGTGCTCTCTGTTCTGCTTCAGCCGACTGCCACAGCGTGTGCGGGCTTGCTATTTCTTGCTCTTTCTGCTGGTGACGTCGTGCTTGCCGTGGCGGCGGCGCTCCTGTGGTTTTGTGTGATCCTGTGGTTTGTGTGGGCGGTGCAACACGGTTGCAGTAAGCTCGTGGTGGCATGTATGAAGCCGCCGCGTGATGATGGTGCTTTCGATTTTATTCTTGAGCGGCCTAACGATTGGGTCCCACAGCCCCACCTTACGGATGCGACGGCGCCATCTACCAAACTGAAGTGGATTATGGACGCGAGCGAGAAGGGAGCAAAACACTTCGCGCTTCAGTTTTCTGTTCTGATAGCGCCTGTCGGCAAAGGAACATATCGGCAACAGTACTATTGTTTCGGGTGCCTTTGGTCGGTGATTACTGGTGTTGTTGGTGCGCTGGATCCAAGTGCGGCGTCGTCGTGCCAATTAGCGCAGGTCACTCTCGTTGCTGTTGCTGCGCTTTCCCTCGTGTCCCTGGTGGCCATCCGGCCGTACACATCGAAGTTTGACCAAGGATTTCAGATCCTACTCGAACTGCTGAGTTTGATCGCCGCCGTGCTGATTCTGACGGGAGCCGGCGCGAGTGGTGGCGCGATGAGCATCTCCTACGCGCAGATTGGCATCTCTTTCATCGTCTCGTTACTGCGCGGTGCTAACCGCGTTCTTTTGTGGTGCACCGACCTTCAATGGACAAACCACAGCGTGGATAAGAAGAAGAAAGTGAGGCAATTGAATCCCACTTGTTCAGTGGTGCAACATTTGAACCTATCTTACTCTAGTGCCGGCGAATCGGTTGTTGCGGGCTCGTTCACACACAACAGCATCAGAAACAGCAGTTTTCATCCTCCCTGCGATCACGATTACACTTCTGCACTGCAACGCCGCGTTCATCGAGAAATGGAACAACGGCGCGACCAGTTGAAGTATCTCATAGAATTTATCACGTCCACGAGGTAAGTTTGCGACCAAACAACGCGGTTCTGCGTTGTAGCAAAGACCACAATGACGCTCAAACTATTAATCCCAATAGGTCTCTATCCCTGCCCTGAGACCTTCGCAATCTATTTAGGAACCAAAAAAAATGAACCGCCTTTCATCAAAGAAACGACACCTCTCCCCGCCCCCCGTGCTATTAACTCGAACAATGTGAACAAGAAAGACACAGAACAGTTAGCGATATTTTTTTCCCCCTTCGCCTGTCTTTTTTTCTTCTTCGTCTTCGCGATTTTTTGTCTACTCCTTGCGTTTACTCCTTGAGTGAATGTGAAGTGCAATATCGAAGTGTTCCGTCGTTGGGTCATCGAAGAAAAGAAAGAGAACAGAAACTACGTAGTTTTTTTTTTTTTTTTTTTATCAAGAAGAAAGGAATGACTTCATTAGCAGGCCGTTCCGTTGGGGTGATTGCGCTTCTTGGTTGTTTGATTCTCTTCGCGGTGTGTTTTTCATCAACAACCAAGAATCGTGGTGCTCTTCTTGCGTCAGCCAATTCTTCAGCAACTACAGCAGCCGAGGAGGCGGATTCCCCTTCGCCCCTACTTCTTTCAAGCGTCGAGCAGCCAACGCATGCTGTGGATGCTGACAACCTCCCTTTAGCGCTGCCATCAGGAACCAGCAGTGTATCAGATGGCACAGACCGACAAGAGTATCCGTATCGTTTTGCTGAAGGTGTGAACGGAACGTATTCCTTCAAAAAAATAACTGGCCCAGCCCAACCAGCTCCTGTGGCACCGGGCCCGTCGCAAGCGGCAATGTTTGTGCCCTTGCTGACTGTGAAGCGCCCGCCATCGCCGTCCGAGGATCCGGGGTACGCAGCACACGCAGCCTCTCGGCCAGTAATTGGTGGCGTGTACCGGTCGCCTTACCACGAAGCGACGTGCGACGTGAATCTTGACCCTTGTGAAACAATGCGTGACACATCGCTGCTGCACATCGCCGATGACGACGCGAATAGGCCGCCAATCAACTTCTTGCATTGCGCGTCTCATGATGCGGCAAAGCAGCGACACTGTGGCAACCCAATGCATCACGGGTACACAGTGATGTACAGACATCGATTCCCGAAAGCC